>VZTE01005061.1:3763550-3939471 GCA_013397775.1 Eulacestoma nigropectus | reverse complement strand
GGGGGGGCGGGGGGCAGAGTTTTTGCTTGGAGAGTGCTGGAGGGAAGAGGGTTTTGCTTTCACTTCTTTTTATTTCTTGTTACTTTAAACTCTGTTAGTAATAAACTTCTTTATATTCTTTAAAGTTTTAGGCCTGCTTTGCATTTCTTCTAATCCTTATCTCACAAAGTGAAAAGCATGTGATCAAACCACTACATAACTGTAACTCAAATAGCTTGAGGGCAACTAGCCTGAAAATTGCCGCAGCTTGGTAGCCATTTTTGTGTTCAAGAGATTAAGGAGAGATTGGAAAATCTGGGTTTCTATCCTTGGCTCTATCAATGGGTTATGTTGTGTGACCTTAATGGGGTTTTTTTTTCACCTCAATTTCTTCTGCCTTCTCTAGTTAGATTATTGCTATGTAAGTCAGAAGCTACACCCTCTGCATATTTGAAAGCTTCCCGATGTAGTGGGGATCCTTTCTGGATAGAAAGTCAAGTATCAGAAGGCATGAAATAGGAATATTCCTGATTCTCAGAGTTTTTTAGGCATAACCTGATTGAGCACCATGCACCAGGTGCAGTCTCAGTAGAGCTACTTGCCAGCTCCATTCCTGGATGCTCCAAAATTTGCTTTGCTGCTTTATTACCTTCCTATCTAATTAGGATAATCTCAAGAAAGCGAGGCATTGGGAAGAATGAAGACTTCAGAAAATATAATTGCCTTTGGGAGAAAAAGATTCCCTTGTGAATTCAACTTTGTCTGTCTGGCTTAAATGTCATAGCATTTTATTCTCATCCCCCTCACCCTGGCTCTCAGCATTCAAGTTCTGCAAACTGTTTGTACGAGCAGCACATACTGACATACAACCACGTTGGGCCTGTTTTTATATCTTTGGCTCATTCACATAAATGTTTTTCTACCATTGCTCTATATGATACTTCTAAGGTACCAGATTCAAACAGTGGGCTGGCCCACTTAACACACCCCAACTACCTGACAGAAATGACCAGAGAAGCTGGCATGTCCACTTAGAATTCCAGTTTCTTGCCTCTAAGTTTAAAAGATAATCAAAATAATTAAAACCCAACTGTTTTGTTTTGTTGCAGTTTTCTTTGTCATGCAGCATTCTTAGTGCAGATAACCAGACCAGTGATGTAGCTGCCTGGAGTACTTCCAGACTTATGCCTGTGTCTCTACTATTAAGCAAATACAGTTCATAACCAGACATCCTCTGGGCCATTGAGGCCCATCTTGCTTGCAGATTGTTGTTTGCATTCATTCAATGTTACCACGAGCCTGGTACCAGAATCTCAGTCCCCTGAGCCATCCTTTTCTGCAAAACATTACATGCTGGAATGTGCCACTTTTCAATAACATGTCCATGACAGAGGGAATTGATACTGCTTTTAAATATTTTTACAACAGATTAACAGATGTTATATAAGATTTTTCTCCAAGCAGGCCCAACCACAGAATTTTCCTTCAGCATCTGCTGGTTAGTACTAGTGTTACCCACCCTATTTTTCATTTTCTTTGGCTCAGCCATAACAGACTTCTCAATTCCTACTCCAGTTTTATTTAACCTTGTCTGAATGTGGGGAGGAAGTCAGAAATTTATACAGACATGTACACAAAAATTCTCACCAGTAGCTTTCAAAATAGGACTAATACTTCCCTTCTTCTTGTGGAAATGTATTGAGAAATATCCCTCAACTTAGCTGAACCTGATGTTTAAGCATGAATTTACTTCAATACATTTCCTTTGTTTCTGGTCATGTATTTATCTTCAGGATATTCCAGCTAAAAATGTTATTCCAATATATTCCTACAGATGTTGTTTCATCAGTAAACTCTTTCCACTTTTCTCATAATATTTTGTCTAATTTGCTAATTATCTACATCCAACATACTGATTCTTCATCAATTCAAATTCTATTGCCATCATAAAACAAAAAAACAAATAAACAAATCAAACAAAAAAAACCCAAAAAAACACAAAACCAAAAACCAAACTACAACAAAAAACCCCACCAACAAAAAAAACCAACTCAAAAACATAATCTAGAGTAGAACAGCATGAGATGTTTGATCCCATTTCCCACTTCCCACATGTATTTAATTATGTTCTCAAATAGTATTTTTACTAATAGTCTACATCTATTGCTAATATAGCATTCTCCTACTTTTTTATTGTATTGGGGGTTTTTTTCTGGTGTTTGACTTGAAACACAGACTACAAGTCTCCAGTACATATTTCTACAGTCTCCCAACTGAAACATTCCATGCACTTGAGTTCTGGTTTTAACTCAGTGTAGTATTTTCAACTTTCATTTCTTCATCCTTACTAATCTTTGTCTGTACCCTTAAGATCAACAACTCCAACACTATTATTACTGGAAACCTAAAGCAAAGACTTCTGTCTGAGGAGTATCTAAATTACTATCTCAATCTCATCCTGGATGGAAGAATGATTTAAGTTCTCTGTTTTGTCATTTTCTCTAAATGTTTTAAGAACCTGTTGCTGCCCTGTGCAAGAGCTAACTCAGCTTGACTTCTCCCATTTCTCTCTTTTCCTACACTTACCAGATTGTTTTGCTGATTTGTGCTTTTTTCCATGTATTTTTAAATATGTTTCACTGGTTTGCTTGAACACACTTCAAATGCACATTTATCTGTTTTCTCTTCATTTCTTCTTGTCCTAATCTGTTCTCTGGTCCTTGACAAATAATATCCAAAATTTAGCTCTAAAATACACCACAGAATAGTTGCACTGATGATCATTTAAGGTGACAATCAGGTCTAAGCCCTCTTTTCCATGCCTGACAATCAGAACCACTATTGCTTACACTACAAAGGCAGATTCTCTAGTCATCTACAAAGATCCCTATTTTGTGTAGAGGAAGAGGTTGCCTAAGAATAGCAGACTATTTTTTGTATTTCTGCAATGAATGTAGCTCAGTGTTTCCTGTGCAGATCTCAATGATCTCCTCAATGCAATTCTTACCATTCAGGCAGACTCTCTATCTTGCATCTTCTTTGCAGATTCAGTTATGTGTCACTCTCCTTTATACTTGTGTTTACCATTTTCTAAAGGCACTCCTGAGATACAGCAATGTAGTCAAGTTTGTATATCTTTAAACCAGACTCGGATAATCTGAGTTCCGGGCTTTTGTGCATTTCAAAATGTTTCTTAACTTTTTTCCCCCTTAAGTTGCTAAGCAGGAAGAAAACTCAAGACTAGGGTCTGTCATCTTTTTAATTATGTATGCAAAGAATTTTGTGGATGAGTTACATGCAGTAATGTCTTAGGATTGTTGGAGGGCTAATTCCATTTTTTACACTCAGGCTTGGTCAGTACAACCTTCACAAATACTACTTTTACTTCTCACAAATTTCTTTTTGAAAGTGGGTATTAATAGGCATTTTAACCTGTAAGAGATACTCCAGATAATGAAGATGTGTGGCTAATTATGATGAAAGTCCAGCCACTGTGCTTAGGGTAATGCAATGGGATTTGCTGGTTTCTCTGCCTTAAGGAACACTTTAGATTCCTTTTAATTTTTAATATTACTTTCAAATCCCCTTCAAAGTTGTTTCTAATAATCTGAAAACTTTTAACTGCAACTGCATGCTTTACCCCTTGGCATTAGACTACAGATACACATCTCCAAGTGCTAGTTGCTGTGAACAGGGTTAGAAACTTATACCAGGCTGAGCGCCTTCATTCATCATTGTAAGCTTGTGAATGACAAGCAGTATATCCTTGGTGGTAACAGCTGAGAACAGTAATTTCTATTAAGTATAAAAACAATATTCATGTTCAGAGACTAAATAACCCCAGGTTTCTGCCAACCTTTGGAACCACTGAATGCAATTCAGAGTTACTCTCATTGAGGAATACATTTAGTGCAGGGAGCTCTATTTTGCATTTTGGGGAAGTCTTTGGTCTCACTGTAGCCCTCTGAAACACACAATTCTACAGATTCATATGCATTTCTAAAGCTCAGTCAGAGAGTGCAGGTAATTTATGCATTTTTTTAATATATATGCACCCTTTAAACAACAGGCTCTGTCACACATTGCAAAAAAAACCATAATTTTTCAGGGAGAGGTAATTTTTGACTGCAAAATCATCCACAAAAGTCTATGATTATGTGAGACAATTGGTCCAGAAGCCACTGCCCGGAGGCCAGGAACCACCCTGCTTCAAGAAGCTGTCTTTATAAGATAGATGGAGTGGGGGTGCTCATGGCATGGGCATAAGCTTGATGAATCAGGAATAACCCTGCCTTTCTGCCGTCAGACAGTGTCCTGAGTCCAGCAAGAGTGAAGGGCCTTACACTTACTTTGTTGTTTGTTAAACAATTTCTCTTCTGTTTGTTTTTTTGGGCTAGGTAAAACACTGCCACTGCCCTGACTCCTGCTCCCAGCTAATGTCTCTGATTCTCTGTGTGTAGTTCTATATATGCCTCTGTGAAGTTATTAATCAAAGAATCATAGACATCCAGAATGGTTAGGGCTGGAAGGGACCTTGACGATCATTTAGTCCCAACGCCCTGCAATCTGCAGGTTGTTTTTTTGGAAGCAGGTGTTTTAAGAGACAGAAGAGTGAAGAAAGCAGCTCCTGTGAGCTCCATACCAGGTGAAATATGCCTGGGCATCAGTCAGGCCTGGAGCCTGGAACAGTGCCTGAATCTAATCCTGGAAGACATCATCCACTTGGCAGGTTCAATGGTTAAACCCCTTGCTACTGTGGTCACTTGAGAGGGCACAATGACTATACTTTAAAACCTTGTATTATCTTGTAAGATTACAAAAAAGCCATCCTTTTGTCCTGTGGGATCCTGTTTCATCGTATAAATAAAGGAAATTCATTTTCACCATCGTTATAAGCCATGGTGCTGAGCTACAGCACCTAAAAACAAAAAAAGTATTCAAAAGGGATAAAAACAGTTTTTCCAGGCTTCTCTGCTCTGATACTGAATGGCAGCTTCAGAGGAACAAATAATCAAGTAAGTCGTTTGGAAACACCTTGGTTTGTAAGCACGCATGCAAGGAGAAAAGTGTTTGGAAAACCAAGAATAAACTTAAATGCTGTATTTTGCAGGGAAATCTGAGCCTCCCAAATTCTCTTGTGCTTATGTTTTGAAGGGTGCATGTACAAGGCTTCTATCTACCACCCATGTGTCGAAATGTAACAGGAAATAAAAGGAAAAACCCTCATGGGTAATTGATATAGAATATGTAGGCGATGTGAAGGAAAAATCAGAACCAGAGATGTGCCAGGGAACGAAAAAAAGGAAAAAAAAAAAAAAAAAAAAAAAAAAAAAAAAATATTATATTTAAAATGCCAGCCTCCTGTGAGCCCGTCTGCTTCTTATCACTTATTTTGCAGCTCTGGATTCCCACAGTGGACTGCTGCTGCCATCTACTGACACCAGCACTGCCAGGGGCTGAGCTCCCCTCCCGCAGCCTGGTCACAGGAATCGGGGCCAGGGAGGATGGCAGGGCATGAAAGAATTTGAGTCAATAAAGGAAAAATAGTTTCCAAGGAGAGAAACCATCACAGCCAAGATTAAAAATTCAAGCACAGCTTTGTCCATTAATGATATAATGCAAAAAATGTCCGTGTTCTGAGGAGGGAAAGCTAAATGGAAAATCTTTTGCTTTCAAAAGGGAAGGGAAAGCCGCATCTGGATCCACACTTCTGTCGTGTAGTGACCTAAACCTATTGGCAAGGTCCTAAAGGTTATTAGTTTAAGTGACATGGGTGACAGTCTATGTACAGCTTCATTAGATGATGAAATGACTTGCATAGCAGGAAAGCTAAGGAAGGACAAAAAGCCTGGGATAAGTCCAAGTTTCCTAATTCAGTCACCTGTGTTACTCCTGTTCTAGGAACAGAGGGCTTCAGATGCTAGTAATGGAAATCCTACATCTGACCTTAGCTTAAAATTCACATCAACAAAGAGTCAGAGAACAGACAAGCCCCCAACTATTGCAGGTATTTCTAAATGAAATCTGGAAGGGAAGGATACTCTACTGTGTACTGAAAGACAGACTATGGAAAGAATAGAAAAAAAATTTGGCAGTGGACCTATAGCATGTCTGTTACTACCCAGCAAGAGATATTGCTGGATATCATGACCTCTGAATTTCACATAGTCCATTGCAGGTGGCAGCAAAGATCAGACCCAGACCTCACTGATCTCAGATCACATTTCTTCTCTGTTGGTGTTATATAGCAGTCATCATTTGCAATACCAATCTACACAATGGTTGCAGAGATCTGAGAAGCGAAATAAATTAGCCTTTTCCCCTTCTCTGTGCAGCTCTTGTGAGACTGTTCTCAGTGTTTAAGTCAACTGAGTTTAGTAGTCTCTTACCTGAATTTATTACATGACCTGAAATGCACAGTGGAATAATTTTAAGTTGATTTAGCTAAGCACAATGATAAAGTCAGGTTTTTAATCCTTATACCATCTGTCTTCGATAGCTACACTATAACACATGGGCCCATTCTATATGGATTAAAATGCAAGCCAGTCTGTATGGCTAACATGCATTTTGGTACTATGACTTCATAAAAATGCAATATCTAAGCATGTCATTATCTTTACTATACACAAAGAAGTACTAAGATATATGAGTGACAATTAATTTGACTGAATATATGAGACCTAGAGTAGTTTTTTGGTGTTTTTTTTCTTTCTTTCTAGAGTCTGTCTCTTGCTCAGGCTTTGCTTTTATTTAGATTCCTGATTCAGTGTCTCTCCCTCATTTCACAGTGGGCCAAAAGTTCACTCCATCCAAAGCTTCTGGAGGACTAAAGGTCATTACAACTCTTTTACTCAGTGTTTTACAATGTTTCAGGAAGATGTATGGGAAAACCTTGTTTCCCAACAATTCATGTGAGCAAGGAGAGTTTGCCCTTTGCCTGGCCTAAAGCCTCACTCAAAAGAGAAGAGTTCCTAACCCAGTGCTCCACAGATGCCTGTTCCCTCACAGAACCCACAGAAGTGAGGAAAGGGATGTTGGGTACTGCAGTCCTCTGGCAATTTATCTCTTGGCCACACTACTGAACCACAGAGACACTGAAACCAGATCCAACACCTGCTTGCAGGATGCAGGATGAATCCAGTAAAAGAGTGATACTGTCCCAAAATCTGTGCAAGGTAAATTGTTAAGATGGGTAAAGTATTATCATCCCCATATCCCCAGGTAAGAAAGGAACACAACTTGGTCCTCTGCCTTTCCTTAATGACACTTTTACTGTATAACAACAACTACACATGTGCAATTCCAGGACACTAATACAGATGCCTAATCATGAACTAAAATATTATGTGGCAATGAGCCAATAAACAAAGATGAATAACCTATCCAATTAAACCTGCCAATAGAATTAGGCAGCTACTTTAAATTATCCCAGTCATAATGATGAGTATTCATGTTTCTATCTGTACAATATATGTTACAGAGAGCTTGTTGGAAATTTTACTAAATGTTCTCCATCACCATGGAAGTATCTACGTAGTATTTATTTTCTGAACAGTTTGATTTTTTGTCTTGGTTGCACCTGAGAGATGAAACGAGTCCTCACCACTGCACAGGGACAAAAGGAAAAAAAAAAAAAGCTGTAATTTTTTTTTCTCCTTTTAGAATCTGGCAGATACAAATGCAGGAAAAAACATGTGATTTGTGCTTACATGATGTATGCTGTTACCCCATGCACAGCCACTAGACCATCACAGCTTTCAGAAAAAATGAAAGACATCAAGGGCCATCAAACACCAAACCTTAAGATCAAATCAGCAGAGAGGGAGTGTTGCAGGTGTTTTTGGAACCATTAACCACAGCAAAAATTAGGGGGATCAAAACACCTTGGTTTTCCTCTTCACACCATGGTGAAAAAAACATGGACTATAATCAAAGCAATCGGGGCAGCAACAGAGTTATATTTTTCAGAAGGGATTTTTTTCTGCTCTTTTATTTATCCGTTTATGTTGTTTTGTCACTGCATTTACATAAAACTGGATGCATTTATAAAAGAATGTGTGAAAAAGAAGTAGACTAATGTGGATACCACAGATCTACTTCTGCCTCTCCCCTCATATCCAGTTTTGACTTTTTCAAAGCCATTTCTAATATGATTTGGTTTCAGGAATAATGAATTTATGAATTCATAAATTCAATAAAGGTCACACTCTTACAAGTTAATAGTGGTTTGATTTTAAGGTGCACTTTGCTGCCATATTCCAACCACCTACAATGTTTCACAGTTATGCCTTTCTTAAAAATTGAGACGGATCCTGAATACATTAATCCTTACTTACTCTCATTATTTCTGTTGCTCTTCTACTATATGATGGGCTCTTTATCCTGTCTCATGCTACTGCTGTGTTCAGTGAAGCTCCTGCTGTATTTCTCTCCAGATATGGATGCAATTCATTGATAACTACAATGATCCTTTTTCCACATACTATAAATCAACATTGTTGCCTTTCAGACAGTCAGTAAAGACTGCCAAAACTTTGAATGCTGAAAATGAAAGGTGCACAGTATATTCAAGAAAATGTCAAAAATAGACACAAAAATGAAATAGTCCATTTCCACCCCACTTTTTTCTTTGTGGCTTCCTCAGAGCTGCAGATATCCACTAGCCCTGTGTGATGACTCTACTTCACGGCAGAATTGATGGGGCAATAACCTATTTTCTTCTCAGCACCTCTCTGAACTTCCTTTTGTTCTAGGTCAGATTTATGAAGGTTATGACCCCATGCAGCAGACACTGGGTGGCTGTCTTATTTGACCAATACTCAGACGATAAAAATTCTGATAAGAGCATACTACCTTAACACAGTCGTCCAATTCACTTGGAATTCACTTGGATTGAATTCCAGTTCAACTGGCATTTGATGCAACCATTCTCAAATGGGACAGCTCATGACAGCTCACGATCAAATCCAGACATCTTTCTCGTAAACAAAACAGCCACTGTAGTGAAAATAAGGTCTGAGTAAACATCAGTCCCTTCTTTGTGCAGCCAGCTATCTCTGACACTCTCAAAAAAGTTGATCATAAGCTTTAGGACTTACCTTGAAACCACCCATTCTTTAAATGTAGTATATAAATGCCTATGCTACACTAACACATATTGATGGGAGAAACTCTAATTTCTATCCAAATGATGTGTTACAGCTTTGTAGCTGGATGTGATAATCATGAAGCTGAGTGGCTGGAATAAAACCCTAAAACTAGTTTTATCCCAAAACTTTTCAAAATATTTTCCTTTTCTCTGGAGCATGTCACTGCTCTCCCTCAGACCTTTCTGCTGGCTATGGGAAAAAAGCTATCTTGTGCATGAAGTACTTTAAGTCAGCTTGTAGCATGATAACTTCTAGCATAGAAAATGCTTGTTGAATATACTATTCACAATCATTAATCTCAGCCTGAGTCTGTGGACTGAAAAATGGGAAGAGAGAAAAGGAAGATGGTCTGGTAGCACCAAATCCCTGACCTTTTCTCATTTTCTTAGGTAAAAGAAGCATCTGACTGGTGAAGACCAATTGAACCTCATAGGCTTCAGCAGTCATTGGGTGGTGGGGATGAACCTGGTGTTTTAAAGAACATGCACGACAGACACATTTCTGAGTACTTCGATCACTATTATTTTAGCGTGGCATCATGCAATGCTAATTCAACTATTTTCACTTCATTTAAAATTATTTTCCTTCCACGTAACATATATGTAATATAAATCTGATATCTTTAATATTTTTCCTCTTCCATGATACAGCTTCTAATTAGACAACTGCAATTTTCTTTAAGTGTAAAAAGTCAGCTACACATAAGGAAAATATCAGTATTTATCACAATGAAGCATATGGCTTTACAGCAAGATCTCTAGAGGGCACAGAAACATATCTAAGAGGAACAAGAGAGAAACCTCACATAAATACCTTATTTACAGAACGCAAATAGGATGGATTTCTTAAAACGGCCTGGCAGAGAAACATGAAAATTGTCAAAACCTTATCCAGCAACTTAAAAGTTCTGTTTCTGCCACTGACTGTCACCAGCTGCTCCAAAGGAAGTTTGCACACACAAAACATTTGCCTCAAGCTCCAAGGTTCCTGGTGAAAAGCTGAAGTCTAAAATTGCCCCAGGCTCTGAGAAGGCTTGCAGAGCATGTCACAACAGGACAGTAACAGGACATGCAGTACTGAGTACTTTTACTCATTGCCCTGCACCTCAGCCTTCATTTCAAACAGTGGTTGGTTGGTTTAGACCTTGAGGAAATGTTTGGGGAACCTTCCTCAAAAAATAAAGCAGTGAAACTGGTGGTACTTATGAAAAATTCTAATAATTTTATTCTTGAAATGAATATTCTATTCTCACATATTGAGAAGCTACTGCCTTCAGTGATAACTTGCCATGATCATTTTCACAGTGTAATCACTGAAAAAAACCACCTCTGCTTTGAATTTCTCAGTATATTTCCCTGTAAGCATTAAGATAAATTTTTGTATAGAAACATTAGGAAAATTGATATTTAGGAGAAGAAGAAATATGTGCATCAGAGCACTAAAGAAGAATGCTTTTCCCAGAAACACTGTTCAACAGTCTTGTATTCTACCCAAGACAGAAACAGACCCCTATACCAGCTCTTCACTGGTTCATCCCATATTTCACACTTGACCAATTTTAATCTCATTCAATTGCTGCAAATAGTAAGATACCCTTTATTTCTTGAAGTTATATTTAGGTGGGTCTCATCTTGGTTTCTTCCAGTGAAAATCAAAGCAATTAAAATTGTGCTGGAGATCTATACTTGTGTGCTCTCATTTCAGACATAAAAGCCCAGAAAAGCAACCTTTTTTTTTTCTTTTGAAGTGGCTGAAAGTTTATTTGGTTTGAGATCAAAGTTATGATTTGTTCTTTTGCTAGTGATTCATAGCCAACTACAGTACTTGCCAATCCAGCTGGTATTTGCTCTTCCTCACCTCATCATCACAATAAGCATTCTGCAAAGGAGCTTGATCTTCAAACTGATCTCTCTGAGGCAGCAAGGATTCAGCTTCTTCTGCTATAGCTGTGTTCAGGCTACAGAAAAAATGAGAAGCAGAAGCTCTATATTAAACAGCACCTATTACTTGAAGAAACTAACAACGGCTAAATTATAGAGAAATTTGCTGCTTTATAGTCACTTTTATTATAATGATACTTAAACATCATCTATAGTGTTTTATTATTTAATGCTAAAAATTACATGAGAAACCAGCTTTTCTGCAAGTCAAGGGACAGTAAGCTTTACATAAAAAATGAACATAAAAAAGGCAAATTGTAGCAGGTAAAAAAGGCCTGGCAGACAATTAAAATGCATTTAAACTAATAATTTACAGCATTAAAATTTGTAACATAACTGAAGTTTAGTTTCTTAATGCATACACACGGATGTGCGTGTGCACTTGCACAGGTGTATATAATGTGCACACATATTATGCAGAGACACAAAGTTGCAACTGATTTTCCAAACTATGAGACAAATGCATGGACAGAATCACCTCGGTCTCTAAACAAGGAAGACCATTTTTGATTTCATGCAAATTCACTCAAGTCAAGGGAATTACACTGGAGAGAGGTTTGACCCAGAATGTCGACAATTTTGAGAAAGAACAGATTTATTTATTATGCAATTATTCACACAGAGGGACTTGCTTTCTCTTCTAAGAGGATGCGTCATGCAGTTTGATGTCTGCTACTTCTTTTTCAGAAACTGTTTTCTCAGTTCAGGCAATGGCAGAACAAGCAGTGTCAGGGACTTACATATTTGATTTACATGTGTTTGCAGTAGGAATATAAAGTTTGCAAGCTAGCCATACTAAGATATCTTGCATATCCTAGGACAGTGGAGAAGATGGGATTCCTCCTGCCTGGGTAAAGAAAGATTGAGATGAATTGTGATGCATCTTCCCTGCACCTGTTTCCTGCTCTTTTGTTAGATCTCATCCCTCCATTTTCCTTCCTTTGACAATATTTCAGTTTGTTTGGCTACCAGCAGCACTTCTTCCCTCTTATGCATATCTAAAGCTCAGTAAAATAGGACCAAGGAGTCCTTTCTGGCACCACGGCAAATAGTCCAGGCTGACTTGCGTGCCTTTGATTTAGAACTGCCTTCCCTCAAAAGATATGGCCCATATACATTTATTTAATACCATGCACATACTGACTTTGACTATTTTACACTCCTACAATCTCAGGTAGCTTTCTGGAACAGATTCACTAGATGTCCCTGTACCTTCTTGTGCCCCAGCTGGAAGCACAGTTGCCTCTAGCCAGTAGTCACTGCAAATCTACAACTAGATTTCCTTTGCTCAAATATAGAATTAATTCCGAGGAAAATTACTATCAGTGCCTCTCTTTCTTCTTTCAAACCGAGTTTATTACCTTGTTTATACACGTAAGTCTAAGTCTGCCCCACTTAATCCTAGACATTCAACCAAATGTACAAATCACCCTCAGCTGCCCCGTGTTTAAAGGAAAAAGGTGGGGAAATTCCTTTAAACTAAGTCATCTCAGAACTGCACTATTTATGGTAGATGTCTGCATTTTTCTTCTAACAATAGGGATGCTCAAAATAATCTTATTTGAGCATAGTATTTGATGAAAAAAACTCAGACAAAATGCAGCCCCTAGAAGAAATAAACAGACACCCACCATGTCTCTCAACGCAGGTAGATATTCAGTGATTCTGGATCTCTCCACCAGCAAATCCTTTTTCCAGGACCAAAATCTAAACCCCATAAAAAGTTCCAAATCAAACTCTTCCTACATCTCTTGGCAGCCAGTTTTTATAGGAACAACCCCAGGATCCCTGTCGTCACTCAGCATATTTATTACTCAACTTATATATCAGACATCTAGAGGTAAGCATTAGTGCCAAAACCTCAAGAAGATGGCAACAAATATGACTTCAGAGATCAAATGCCCAGTGGGACCAAACCCCCTTTAAGAACGCTGTGTCTTGGTAGATACCATGTCTTGTTTGCTATCTTTCAATAAAAGGAGTTATTTAACAACGAGCAAAGCGCAGGACACACATGGGCTTACAGACACATCAAGAGATTCACTGTCTTTGATACCTCACGGCACTGTTAATGGGCCTCTCGTGCATAGTCACTAAGCGAAGTGCATGCTCTTTAGACTATGGTGATTTCCAGTATAGAAAGCTGGTACGAGCACTCCCCAAAAATGAAACTATGAAGACAGTAACTGAAGTCCTGGGGATAACATTGCTGAGTTCCATATCAGGACTCAAGAAAACATAGCACAACACAGTCTCTAGGGAATTCTAATACAATCTTCACCAAAAAAATTATGTTGGCTTGAAGTTTAATCAGTATCTTGGAAATTACATGTAAATTTGCAAACTACTAAATTCATAGTTAGTATGTTATGAAACTATTTCTTCCCCTTGTAAGCTGAGAAACAACAAGTGATAATTTACAAACTGGACAATCAATATACTAGCATATGTAGAGATACTTCTGATTAAGCCTGTCCATGTGCCAAAAAAAGGGCTTTTATCTTTATGTGATAAAAATTTTAAATAGCAGTAACGCTTCATCCTCAAGCTCAGGGACCGTCTAGTGCCAGTCACGAGAAGAGGTTAAAGAGAAATTGCTTACAGCAGCATTGTGATGAACAGATTTATTCTCTAGTAGTGCCTCTGGAATATATATCACAGAAATTACTGGTCTACATTGTCAGTTCCAAACTTCCAACACAGTTTCTTACATAGTCCTTTAAACTGTCTGGGACACAGATTAATCTGACCACAGTGACACATAACAATCACTGTGGTCACCAATAAAGCAAAAACAAAGAAAACAAGTAAGTTAGAAAATAAGTTATCATTGCATAGGGACTGGATTGATACAATGGCAACACCTTAAATGCACTGTCCATATGGAGTATTTTACGTGTGATTCCAGAGCATTTCTGTGTGCCAATCTTCTAAAAGGAGACACAACCGCCCCCCCCCCCCCCAAAACACGTAGATATTCTCAGTGATCAAATTCATTTAAAAAGCAGCCCGTAATTAAGGATTTTTAAAAAGTTAGATTTTGTATTATTAAAGCGTAATGGGGTCCCCAAGGTTCCAATTAGGAAACTGATTAAAAAAATCTTTGAGTTTAAAAAGCTGCAGGTAAGGAGTTCTGCTCTCAGCTGCCTTGAATTAGCATAGTGATGGCACCACAGCCCTAGCTGGAAGGAAAGGCAGAGACCCCGCACATATTTTGCCAGGCCAGCACAGTGCTTTGTGAGCACTCCTGCCACAGCCCAAGGAAAGAGTTACTTACATAGCCAGGCCTGACCAGCAATAAAAAAGTTACAGTTAGAGAAATGTACTGAGCAAAGTATTTGCTGTTAGTGATACTTAAGTATTGTGATTGGAGCAACATGAAAAAGAACAAATTCTAAACCAAAACAAAACCTATGAGGTTCCTGGCTTGGATTTGGAAGGACATTAATCTCTGACCTTGATCCATAACAGAGCTATGGTTTCAGTTTCAGCATACAGCAAAGTTCTCAAACTCAGAAAGTTGCTTTAGAAAGGCCCTTGAAATCTGGGTTAACTTTTGTCCTCTTCAAAGTTTAGGACAACTGGCCATAGGTGTTTCAAACTGAGACCCACAAAAAGTGGGTTTAGTAGGATATTTAATTCTTCGCTCAGAGATCTTAAACATTAAGCTGATGCTGGCAGAGTGCTTAAACCCAGTTTCATCCTAGGAGTCAGCTCCCAGACCACTCAGGCACTTACTGAACCCTACAAACCTTTGTCAGCACTGTGGACCCCATCAATGGGAGCAGTGGGAATTTCCTACCACAGGTGCCTGGCCTGCTGTTCTACCTGTCCCTTCCTGATCTAACCAAGTGTCCTTCAACCAGAGGCAAAGGAGAAATTTGCAAGGCACCGTAGTAGCAGCTATTAAGGAAATTGCTAAATAAGGTGCTCAGGAGACAGTACAAAGTTCAGTCTTGGCGAGATAAGGGAACAGAAAGCATGGGGAAGGATGGTCTGACAGGCTGCCAGAAGAGCACAGAACTGATAAACTGGTGAAACTTCAGAAAACTTGCACACTGATGACTATTACACGAGAAGAGGATGAAAGTGACTCACGCTTTGGTGGAAATCAGGTATTTTTATGTTAAGAACATCACTTTTGCTTCAGGCAGTTCATTTGGCAGGAGACACCGGAGGGTTTGCACATCATCAAGGATTACTCTGGTGGATAAGGTTTAAGCAATTACAAAATTGTGCCAAGATCTCTGATGATCGAGGTGAGATGAATATAATTGGGGATTATGGGGTTTTTAGTATCTTGCTTCATTGCTAATAAAAAAAATAATAGCACTGGAGGACCACCTTGGCATTTTCTTTACCTTGGATAACGTTGCAGTCTTTAGGTTCATGAACACAGTCCACTGCAGAAACATTTGCCCAAATGCAAAGGGAATCTACCTTGGTTTTAGTTCAAGGACTCTCTGTTCTCTTTAGCTTCTCAGGTTACAACAGCTCACTTTCACTTGTACAGTTTTCTTGCAAAAAAGTTTTTTTCAGGTTTTGAAATGGCTCTTCTCCCAAAAAGGTTGTGTGAAGTAAAGGAATAAAAATGCAAAGCCAAGACAGTCATGGTTATAGCTCCCATGGCACCTGTAACTCAGATGTCTCCAGCACATGAAGTACTTTGTAATATTGAATTTGCTGCTAAACTTATGCCTTAACTGCACTGTATGTACAGTATGTTCTAGTGGGTTTGACCAGTCAGCTTGTAGCTTGTTCAATACTAGGGGTCAGTTTTGCACCTGTTTCCTTTTTTGTTAGTCTCTTGACCCTATTCTGGTCTCCATCACAACTTCTGTCATAGGTCCTGGACTAGATTCCCCTTTAATTCCTCCCCTGAAGAACTAAACAAAATCCACAGCTAAGGCAGTACTTCTTATCTGCTGTTTCTTTTGAGAATTCTTTGCATTTCCTAGAGTAGGGTATGCCTGTGCTGAGAAATGACATTGTCTTTGTTAAACACTTTGCTAAGCCTGTATAACTACTCAATACCACACTGCATGTGGGCAGAAACAAAGCCATTCTCTGGAGAATGCTGCTTATAAATCCTGAGGTTTGTAGATACATATTCAAAACTATTCAGAGACTACCTAAGTGTTCTGCACATCAACACTTTCTTTGGAAATGCCACCTAAAAATTTCAAGTGATGCCAACAACTTAAATCCAGACTCTGAAAGTCTCTGTGTATGTGAACTGCCCTTCATGTGTGGAAGGGAAACGAGAGCATGAGTTCTTCTTTCACATCCTGTCATTCAAGGGCACCCAGAGACCTCATGGCTTGTACCTTTGAGTGTAAGATTTAAAAAAAAAAAGAAAAAAGAAAAAAAGACATAGTGTTGCCTGCTTTGCTGCAGGCAGCAAAAGTAACACTAGAGACCCTTCGCACAGCACTGAACATACAGGAAAAGCCCATGTGAGGAAAAACAATTCTTTGTGAAAATCCCTGGAGTGTTGCTAACTTCTATAATTGGATGTATGTTCTGAAGAAGATGGACAGAAACAAAACAGTCACCCTGGTCAGACAAAAGGTTAGTCAAACTCAGTATTATGTCTCTGGGGATACTGTAAATGCAAAGGAAAAAGTATAAAACCAGGCAAGCACACAACAACACTTCTCTAAATACTCCCTTCTGATTCAGATATTTGTAGCTTTGAAATTGTGCCTTTAAAATATGCAATCCATCCCTCAAGAGGAACTCAGGTCATGAAAGGACAATGAAAAGAAAGCTAAGAGTGGATGCACATATTGCTACAGCAACAGCAGTTGATCTCTTCAATCTATGCACAGAGGAGTCTCTGTTTTGAGGCAGGAGGAGAGGACATGCTCTGATGCTAACCTTGTAGAGACCCTCATGGTTAGGTAAGCCAACAGCAGCTCTTGACTATTTCCTTTAGACCTATGAACTCACCTAACTTCATAAACTTTTTCTTTTATAGATAACCCCTAAAGTGAGGCAGCAAATAGCTTTCTCAAATGTGGTAGATTCACCTATAGATTTTTATTTTGAATAAAATGCATTCATGTCTTAAGTGTAATCAAGTGTAGACTAAGATTCTGCTGACATCTTAGAATCCCAACTGCCACTGAAGTTGGTAAAAAAACCAAGAAAAATTATTTCAGAAAACTGTATTACAATAGTTTGCATTTATGATGAAAATCAAATAGTCATCCTAAAAAGATCAGTGAATATCTACATAATTGGGAAATGGCAAAACAAAATGATGACTTGACAGTCTTTGCTGTCAGTTCTTTTGAGGTTCATAAATTACAAGAATTCAGGTGCAGTAACAGAGTTTCCTTTAAGCTAATTATATGGAAAGCAAATGAATACACACAGGCAGTTAAATAAGGACATAGATCAATGCCCTTTTATTTTAGCAATGTTGTGCAAGATCCAGAAGGGAAAATACATACAGGTCAATCAAGAAGCAGAAGCAGCAGAAGAAGCAGAAGCAGAAGCAGAAGTAGAAGCNGCAGCAGAAGAAGCAGAAGCAGAAGTAGAAGCAGAAGCAGAAGCAGAAGAAGAAAAAGAAGAGGAGAAGAAGAAGAAAAGAAAAAGAAGAGGAGAAGACGAAGAGAAGAAGAAGAAGAAGAAGAAGAAGAAGAAGAAGAAGAAGAAGAAGAAGAAGAAGAAGAAGAAATCAGAGAGTTTATTCAATCAGCTCTTTACAGTTGCTTAAAAACAATTCTGGAAAAAAATCCTGAGAATTAGTAGCTGACATTTTTCTATGCATCCCTCAAATTTATATTTCATTTATCATAAATAGACTGTAATATCTGGAGTGCAACAGGGCATATCTAGTGGCAGCTGGGTTATCAAAGAATTAGGACTCCAGTTAGTGATATTTATAGACATTGTAACAAGTGCTTTGCAGAAATCTTGCCTACTATAACTCTGCTTTTATAGCAGTAAATAGTGTTAGCACCATGGGATATTATTACTAATTTATCATCCTAAAGCTGATAGTACTTCTAAAATCACTTGAGAGGGCACACAGAAATCCATAACCCCTGTAACACTGTGCCAAGACCCTGACTCAAAGGGAGTATGTCCCACATCCTGCTACACTCCTGTAATCCACCAGACACCCTTACAGGCAGGCCTGCAAACCTAACAGGAAGCAAAATCGGTGTAATGTCCTCCTGATGTTCTATTCAAGATAAAATGTTTGAAATTACTGGAAGCTGAAGAACTATATTAAGAGAGAGAATTTTCTTCAGCTGATTTTCTAAAGAGCCTTACGGTGTGTCCTGTGGGGGCCTGTGAAATGTGCTGAGGAGAGTTCCAGAAAAGTCTCCACCTGAAATAGGAAGCAGAGGAGGAATGTGCAAGAATTGTGCAAGGTGAGCTAGGGGCCACTAAAGCCCTTTCTCAGAGGTGTATGTGTATCGATTTAATATTGCCGTTTATTTCCATTACATAAGCACTGTTTATCTTGCAAGACTACCCTGAGGAGGAGCAAACAACTCCGGCTGCAGGCCTGTATTTTAACTAGGTTTCTTATGACTGAGTCCAGAGAAACAGAGTCAGACTATTAATGGGACTCAGCTAGAAAGCTCTGGTGTCCTTGTCTCAGTGCAGACGTGCCACCAGTACATGGAAACACAGAAAGAGAAGCCAGAGAATGAAAATCTCATTGTTCTATTTGTTTCTTCCTCACAACCTGTCTTATACCAGATACATTATACACCATGTCATACATTGTTATCTCAAAAACTATAAACTCTTAACACTGGGGTGTAGGAACTACATTTTGGTTCCTAATACAATGGAGTAATTAGTACTCTACACTTTAAAACAGTCTATTTGTTTCTCAGGCCACTGCTTCAAGCTGCTCTAACTTCATTTTTGCCAGCCAGTTCTGTTGAGGTCTGTAGTCGGCTTAAGATGCATGTTTGCTCTGAGCCAAATCACCTGATATGGGAAGAATCTGGTCCCTACCCAGATGCAATAAATTGTCTGTTACTGTCAAGTTATTCAAAATTTTGCAATGGCAGCACCACTGCAAGCAGCTTGTTTTATTAGCTCCCAATTTATAGTAACTCCATATGCTGCTGTGTATTAATATCTCTCATCTCTCTTGCCTTTAGAAATAAAATATATGACTTATCAGCAGCCTCTTTATACTGCCAGTATATAATTGCACATGGGCTAATTGTTACAGTTCTGAGGGAGCTATACTAAGGGATCAATCCTTTTATTGCTGCAGTAATGAGCTTTTAATGGCTTGCTGGCTAGACCCTCTGGCCTTCTCAGGGAGGCAAGCTTCAGCCATACCCTTTCTGTCTGCCCATTAATCATTGGTCTCCCATAACAGTGCATCAAGGCAAACAGAACTGCGCTATTGAAAACAGAGAGCAAAAACCAAGATTCAGTGCATCTCATTATCTCCACTAATACATACATATAATAACACTGCAGATAATTTCCTTACATCGTTTGAAAAGAAGCCCTGGATGGCTCGTGGCCATGGTAAAGATACATCAGGCTTGTCATCCTTTGGTCAGTGTTTCACATCCTGGCCCATGTAATAGTGACCTATAGTCATTAACAACTGATGACATGTTTAAAACCTCACACTCTGGGGAAGCCGCCTGACATCACTGACAGCTGTAACTCCCATAGCTAGTCACTGGAGAGCAATAGCATGTTTCTTCTGTAGGCCAGAGAGCAAACCTGCTGATTCAACTGCACTCCTAAGCCTGGAATGACAATTAAATTTAGTGCTGAAAGAAATATTTCATGAGTGAAGAAAAATGTCAAGAAAAGAGGGGAGGAGTTGAAACTGGTCTGTTCAGGTAATGGAGCTTAATGTCCATTACCCGTGTTACTTTGGATAGAACAGGAATGGAGTTGTTGTCCCATATTATCTGTCCAGTCCTACATTACCAAACAGTGACTTGAAAGCTACACAAACCTCTTTGGGACTTCATTTCCTATTACTAGTAAGACTTGGGATCTTAGGACTAAAATGTTCTACCATAGCTATTGCACCTCCTGCAGAAGGGATGACATACATTACTCCCCTTTAAACAGGCAGAAGTTGTTACAAACACGGTTCCTAAACACAGCATAAAGTCTCATGTTTGGCACCAAGGACACCATCTATCCAGGCTGATTCCCAGAACTCCAGATGAGGATGCCTGCTGTAAGCCAATGTGGAGAAAACAATCTCCAACCTGAAGCACACAACTCAACTGCCTTGCCATGTTTGAGGAACATGTCACCCTTTACAAGACCAGTAGTCTTCTTTTTTTATTATTATTTCTGGAGATTATGGATGTAATTTTCAGGAGAGTACCTTTAACCACAGCCAGCAGCCAAGCAGCCACTCTCACACTCCCCCACCAGTGGGATCAGGAAGAGAACTGGAAGGGTAAAAGCTAGAAAACTCATGGACTGAGATAAAAACAATTTAATAGGGAAAGCAAAAGACACACATACGAGCAAAACAAAACAAGGAATTAATTCACTGCTTCCTGTGGGCAGGCAGGTGTTCAGCCATCTCCAGGACAGCAGGGCTCCATCACAGGTAACGATGACTTGGGAAGACAAATGCCATCTCTCCAAATGTCCCCCTTCCTCCTTCTTCCCCACACTTTATATGCTGAGCATGATGTCATATGGTCTGGAATATCCCTTTGGTCAGTTTGAGCCACCTGTCCTGGCTGTGTCTCCTCCCAGCTTTCCATGCACCTTCAGCCCCCTTGTTGGCAGGACGGTACAAAAAGCAGAAAAGGCCCTGGCTCTGTGCAAGCCCTGCTCAGCAATAACAAAAGCATCTCTCTGTTATCAACACTATGTTCAGCATAAATCCAAACCACGGCCCCATGACGGCCCCATGCCAGCCCCTGTGAAGAAAATTAACTCTACTTCAGCCAAAACTAACACTGTACCTTTTCTCAGTTCCTGACAGGAGGACAGTGGAAGAGGTACACATACTGCCAAGCGATAGATTTGTGGATCCAGTAAAATGAAAAGTGATCAAGCAAGCCACTTTCCTCCAGCCTCTGTGTAGGGCAGGAAATACAGCAGGCAGACATGCACTACTGACAAACCAACAACCATGCTCCACATTTGCATGTTGTGTCCCAAGGAAAGTGCTCTGTATAGTCCAGCCAGGACGTTACCGGCCATTGCATGAGCCTGCTCCCTCACTGCTCCGTCAACTATGAGGTGAGGATTCTGTGATTCAGCTCCTTTTTGGGCAACATATTTTTTATCCATTTGAAGGAACCATACACTATCTTGCAGGCAACAGCAGCACTGGATTGATGGGAGGTCACACACAATTCTTTCATGTTCTGTCATAAAAAACACAGGCCAGGCTAAATAACACTAGGCTTACCTCACACAGAGTAAATTATACCCTCACGTGCTGTGTCACATATTATTGCTACCAAAGTGCAAAGATTTGGATGACAGTAACTGATGAGTACAGTGTGTTTGAAGACCTGGCATTGAGGGAAGGAAACAGCAATCTGGCTGTTCAATGAGCAGAAGTAACATCTTATTTCCTTGCAGTTACTTCATCATCTAACACAGAACCCACGTAACATAGAATCATAGAATGGTTTGGAATGGAAGGCTCATTAAGGATCATGTGGTTTGAACCCTCCTGCCCTGGGCAAAGACACCTTTCACTAGACAGCTTCCTTAAAGCCCCAACCAATCTGGCCTTAAACACTTCCAGGGATGGGGCATCCACAACTTCTCTGGGCAACCTGTTCCAGTGTCTCACCACACTCACAGTAAAGAATTTCTTCCTAAAATGTAGTCTAAACCTACTGTGTTTCAGTTTCAAACCATTCACCCTTGTCCTATCACTACATGCCCTTGTAAAGATTCCCTCTCTTTCTTGTAAGCTCTCTTTAGGTACTGAAAGACCTTCTCTTCAGCTGACATGTAGCTATCCTTCAAAGAGGACACAAAAAAGATATTTACAGCCTACTTTTTCAGAATAAAATCTCTTCACTGAATGCAAAGACTGTTCTAAATACTGCTGAGTAGGAAAGAATCTGGAAAAAACCACAGTGATTACAAAAATCAAATGGTTCCTCATTAGAAAAGCTACATTTAGAGAAGCTAAAACTGCAGTTAAATTTCCTGTCTTATGTGCCCAAATTGACTTGTTGGTGCTACCTCTGCACATTTGCTCTTGCCTCTGACACACACCCCTCATGCTCCTCCCCACCCCACAAATTCTAAACAGTTACAAAACAGCCAAGTAACTAGCACAGGAGAAGGCAGAGGGCACTTGTGAAAACATTTTTGAACATCTCATCTGTATAGCTCTCACTGCCCATGTAGTCTTACACAGCTATTCTCATCCCAGTCCCTGGCACTCTTCCTCAGATCAGGAAGGATGCAAGGATATCTGCCTGAAGCCACTCAAGAAAGGTAAAGGCAAGGTGTTGTCAGGACAGTGATGGCACTGCAGTCCAGTCTGCTGGCTTCAGTGTCTCTATTTTGGATGCAAAAGTACAAAAGCAACCCTTTGCATCCTAAGAAGATACGGGAACTTCGCAATCTATCTCTTCATGACACAAAGACAGCAAAAGACAGTTCTGAAATTATACATTTACTTCTAGTTTGTTCATCCAGAGTTTAAATTTCTTTGGTAATGGACAAAATATTTTCCTTTGGTTTTGGTGTGTGAAGAAAAGGACATGATAGAGAAAGAAAAGCAGAAAAATGTAGTATTTTGTTTTGTTTTAATTTGCTGACCTGAGCAGCAGCAGGCAAACGCTTCTGCCAGTGTTACTGGTTTGTACACCAGACTCCTGCTTTAGTGGCAGTATGCTCTTTACCTATTGCAGCCATCTGCTGGCTTTCCTGACAAATGGCCACACTGCCCGAGTCAGACTCTGGACTCACTGCTCTTGTAACCAAAAGTCAATCTAGCCAAACAATATATGGCCTGTGTGCCCGTGCATGGTTAGTCTGGGGTGTCTGGAGCACATGAGACAGAGTGGACTGGTGAGAGCTTCAACACAAATACTGTTTTTCCCAGTGGAAATATGGACAATACTAAGGACATGGAATCTGAAAAATCTATCTTTGACTTTTACACAGATTGTATGTTTGGGCTGTTATGCTTTCCCTTGCACTTCTGGAAGAAGACACTCTCATCATCACCTCAACACTGAACCAACTGTTCCCTGGGGTTTTTATAAAGACACCCAGAAATTCAGGGACTACATTGAGGGGAACAGAGGGTTGAATTCCCAGAAATTTTTCTTATTATCCAGTCACAAAAGATAAAACCAAGAATATTTATTTTAACAAAAACACAAGACTTTGGCACTGTGGTAGACAAGATTAGCAAATAATTTTTTTTCCTCTAATTTTTTCCCTTATCATTCAAATTAGAACTGGCAAAATGCAAATTTTTCCTTTTCTACTTTTAAAGATAAGTAGTAGAAAAAATCTTTTTGCAAGGACAAATCAATTGGATATTTTAAGATAAATACTGACATAAACATCTGAAAGATTACTTCATTAAAATTTTCTTTTGTTCTTATTTACATGCTTTCTTAATCTGCATGGAGTTTATCTCTTGATTTCCCATATTCTGTCACAGGACAAGCATAGAATCTACCACGCTCCACCACCCTGAATAATGGGACACACTGACAGTAAGCCACTGCTAATGAACCAGATTTTAGAAATGAACACAAAGTTAACTGAATCAGAATTATCCATGACCCAATTCTGTAACATTTTCTACCTTTGTCATTTGCTCCAGTGCAAAAAGCACAGGAAATGAAAACTACACCAGATGGGAACAGTGGTTTGCACTACTATTTCTAGCAACAGCATAACATAGAATTGTACTCCTATTTTCTAATTTGTTGGCATTTTCTGACCAGTTTGTCTGAAGCTAAGCAACTTAAAGAAAGGCAGCATCCAATCAAAGCCCTGTCATCTAGAGGGCAATCTGTCTTTGGCTGTCAGCCATACAAATGCATGGCTGAAACATCTATTTAGTGAGTCAGCCATGGCCCATTAAGGAGCCAGAGCCTGAAATGGGAAGAAGAGCAATATAAGCCCCTGCCAGCCCTGAGCTATGGAGAGCAGAGTCACTTTAAAGGCAATGAAATACATTGTTAGTGGAAGCTGAGGGTTGAATAAACAAGTCCTATTCCATCCGACTTTGCTTCTTAAGCCTGTTACTTATTGTGTAGTAAATTGGAAGTCATCAGGATTAACAAGCTTTCTGAGTCAGACCATGGAACAGCTGGACACCAAGTGTAAAATGCTGCAGTTTAGAAAGCAACATCTAAGCCCTTATCTGATCTAGTAAATTAAAGACTCACACTTGCTTTCACAGCACTCATTACCTGTCACTTTAGGACAACCATGCCCCCCACCCCAATTTCAAATATGTAGAAGTGTATCTTAGAACAATTAGCAATTAATAGAGTTGGCATGCAGTGAAGCAGCGGAAAAATTAGTGCCACCAATCATCTTTCAATATCCACTGCAATATCAAATAGAATTCCCATCTCTGTATTACAATGCAGCACAGAAACTGAACCAGTATTGTTATTAACGGAAATAAAACACAACCTACAGGATTTCAAACCTCCTTTGAAATTCAGTTTATTAAACACATCTCTCATTAAGCCAGTTTCATTATTTAAACAACATCATGCAATAAAAATATCTCAAGATTAAACTTGCCATCTAAGTGATTTATTTGTAAGTCACAAGGAAAATGGTCTCACATATCATTTCCATGCATAGATTAAAATGCTGTTGCACAACTTGGCATGATTTGCACTCTCTACTTGAGAGGAGTTTGGTCCTCATAAATATGGGATACATTTCAATCTAGGAATAAGCATTATTACATGAAGATGCTCTGTTACCATTGATTCTTCTGTCACATGTAGGCACAACTCTGGTGAAGCCATACCCGCTGAAGAGGAGAACCTGGCACAGGTAGTACAGACTTGTCATCATCCAGAGCTCACGTAACAGGGCAGTTACAGGTCAGAAAAAAGATGTACTGACAGTATTGGGCTCATAGGCCTGGAGATGATGCACATGGAAGAATTTTTCTCTTTTTTCAAATAGAAGAACCAGAGAAATCAAAGGAAAATAGTGGGCTGCAGGTGCAGAAGAAACAGCAGTTTTCTTCTCATATAGTTAAGCTATTGAAGTCACTGTCACAGAACATGGCAGCTACTATGTATTTACAAGGACTCAGAAGGCAATTAATTGGACTAAGTCCTAGAACAAAAATCTATCATGATGTAATAAATTCAAAGATACTTCTTCCAGATGATGAAGTCTTTGAGCCAAATATTGTTGGATGGTGGAGGAGTGCACTGGGGAGTTTTTACTGCACCTGGGTTAACCCAGTTCTTACAGTAACCCCAGGCACCCAGATCTGGCTAGTACAGGCATTTTACATTCTTATTCAAGTACCAAAGGGATAGACACCATGTAAAAACTCCGGTTACTTTAAAAAAAAAAAAAAATGCTGGGGCATTTGTACTCACTAACACTATGAGAGACAAAACTGTGTTTACTTCAACCTTTAAATTCCACTGCCAAATTAATTTTAATCTATGTCTCAGGCACACGTCCATCTCATCTGCAAAGACATCCACTGTCACTTACAGATTATCATATTTATTGCTGTATAACCTATAGGTGTTTATCATTGCACTGAATCCAAGAAAAGTAATTACAAAGTTCACAGGCTTTCCCATGGAGAAAAGTGGGTCAGTTCTCCAACTTACTTTCAGGCTTTCTGCAGAATCAGATCAGATTAAATTGATTTCCATTTTGCTTACTTGCAAATATACAATTAATAGGTAATAGAAATACAACCGCATTAAGAAAATCTGGTACTAAAATGTATGGATGTATGACAAAGTAAATTCCGTGGCTAGAGAACACAAGGCCATTATGATAAATTAATTTACTTTTTAAGAAATCTTGTGACATGTTCTAGTTTTTTAGATGGGCAACTGTATCTCAGAGTGCTTAAAGAACAAAATTCCACCCATTTCTCTATGAGGCTTTCCCTTTTCTTTTTAAACTTGCAGACCTGTTTTGCCCTCTTTAATAGAAGAGCCTTTTGCTGTAACCCTTCAGGGCAGTATGTATCAGTCTAAGGTCTGCTTCCAGTAATGGACTCTTTTAGATAAACAGACAGAGCTTAGCAGGTCAGCAGAGTAGGCTGGTGAGGAGTAGAAAAAATGTCAAAAAGCATCCATGTCAAAAAGCATCCATGTCAAAAAGCAACTTAAAACCATTTGTTGCTTAATCTAGTAGAAATACTCCATATTGGAGAAAAGTGTGCAGGACAGGGACTACCAGTGTCACTGTGAGGTTTAGTCCTACCTTAGTTCATTAATAAGGCACAAATTCATACACAGAGAGACTAGACCTGCACATGCAGCTTATCTTGCTTTTCTCACAAATACTGCATTTATGACAAAAATATAGGGTAGAGACAGAGAAATGTAGTATCTGTGAACAGTATCAAGAGAGTCTCCACAGAAAATACAAACTACATCTGGGTATTTCTGAACATGAAACATACTTTCTCTTCACACCTCATTCAGTAGAAAAAAATCCATTTTAGCTGAATGACTGGATTTTATATGTGGACTCTAGAAGAACTCCTTAGCAAGGAAAGTCATTCATCTGTTTTCAAACCAGTCATAACAATTAGCTCTTAACGAGTGCCTGTCATAAGAAAAGACAGAAATAAGCTGTTTTAAGCTAAGGTGATTTCTGTACCTACTCCAGCATGAGGCCCCTGTGCAACATCAGCAACACGTCAACTGCCTGAGGAAAGGTCTGCTGGTGACCTGCAGCAAGGGCACAGATAAATGGCAGATTTCAAAGCTCAGCTGGAGGTGGTATCACCTCCCATCTTTGCTTTGCCAGGGCACTTCATCAAAGGTCTGCAATGAGAAAGTACTCACTTTCTCATTGCAGAGACTATAAGTGCACTAATGCACTTATAGTCTAGAAAGGGAAAGGTCATTTTTTAGCCAAGATCTGACAGCACTTGACAGACCCAAAGGGTTTGCGCACTGCACTACGCTGCAATGCACTCACTGAGAAGGGCTTCCAGGAACAAAAGAAGACTCTAGCCACACGTGACCATACCCTACATGGGTTAATTCTGAGAGAGGCCTGGCTCTGTGTGGCACTTCTGGCACTGCCCACGGTGACAGACAGATGGAGAGAGGGCATTTGACCTTAACAGATAATGCAGATAAATAGAGAAAGGAAACTAACTGAAACAATGAGTCAAGCTAAAGTGAAGCCGTGTTTCCACGAATCCAAGAATGTTCCCCCTGGCCCAACATTCATGGCTGGATCCAAGACATTTAGTGCTGCTCCGATACACGCAGTTAGCATAGGGCAGCCTAATACCAGTGCTGCTTGAAAAAGAACACTTAATGGTTTGATTAACAACTTTTAACAATTGCTCTTCTAATTTCCTCATTTTACTGATGTTTATTTTATTCTACTCTTCCTTCCTTCTCTTGTCAGGCAAATATAAGTAGGAGAGTTCTAATTAGCCAAGGATATTGCTTTATAAAAACTTTGCTAATGACTTACTCCTTATAAACCCTGGGACACATCAGCTTCTCACGTGTCAACAGCTTCCTGTGAATTCTCGTAATTTTGTCTGTAAACTTTGGTTCATACTAGAAAATTACCTCATCACTTTGTATGAGAACTTTGATAAATACTTGAAAATTAATGACTGACTCATACAGCTTAATGTATCAAAAGAAGGGCACCCAGAACTAGCTGAAGATATCCATTCATTTGTTTATGGATTTGTTTATGTATTTTTCAAGAAAAGGCCACACAACTTTACCACACGAAAAACTTTCTAGTTAAGACTTTAAATGGACCTCTTTTTTTTGTCGGTTCAGCTGCCTTAGCCTCAGCTGCCATTAGGTCTCTTAGCTTTAGGGCAGGCTTTTTAAAAAAAAAAAAAAAAAAAAAACCTAGCCACTCTGCTAGTTGCTCTGTTGAAAGCATCATCAGCATGGTGTTATGGATCACAGAAGTTGACCTGGCTTGAATTATGTCCTTCGGTTGCATTCTTCCCACCATGTCCTCTTTTTTTATTATTTAAATCATTATCCCTAAGAGATGTTTCGCTATAATTGTCCTAAATGTTTCTACTATAACTTTGCAGCTTACATCAGATGAAGAAAAGCTTTGCCAACAGACAAGAAGGTGCTTTTGTAGGCAACAGCTTTGCCTGTGAAAAGTTTCTCTGAAGTCATACGAAAGGGTCTCAACCAAAATGATTAAAGAATCTAAAATATTGGAAAATATCCTATTTCTCAGATGTAGATAACTAATACTTTACAGAGTAATTGTAGATTATATGGCATACATATCAGTGTGATCTGCTTGGCAGAATGTGGCAGGACTGAACAAGCATTCACAACCTCAGAAAGATGCTAGAACACAGGTAAAAATCTTTTGATGATAAGAGCCATATCAGAACCAAACTGTTTGTATTTTCAGTTAGGTTGTAGTTTCCCTTGTGTCAAAGCCTGAAGAAGGAATTACTATCTAGGGTGTATAGCACCAGGAAACCATAAGGAAAGCTGTTGCTGCAGACAGAAGATCAGGCAAAGGCTTTCATAAGCTTTCAGTAATTCCAGAATTACGTGAAGTTCCCTTGTCTCCAGAGCCTGTGTATTATTTCACCTCTAACACTATATGAAACCCAGGCCAAAATCGGAACAAACAGCTTTCAGCTTATCTCTGAGTAAAGGATGACAAGCAGGAACTCTGGTTCAATGTTCTTTTTCCAGGGTATGGTTTTTTAACCACTGTATCAGTAATCTTCACACTTTCCACACTATTAACACTTTTTTTTTGCCATGATAACCATGTACAGCAAAAAAATATATGACTATTTTTCCCTCTTTATGAGGGGCTAGAGCCTCAACAGTAACCAGTACAAAGTAACTGTCACCATGACAAGAACTACAGGCACAAAACCTGAAATGAGAATTTTACCGGTATATATGTTTTTATAAACTATTGACAGCAGCAGATTGAGAAAACGGGAACGGTGAACTTAAACTTCAAAAAATGCTTACCACAGTTTCATTATGTCAGACAGTAACTGAAAGTCAGCTGACCTTTAGGGAAGGCACTAAATGGGAACTTTTAGAGATATAATACACCCTTCTGACTTTTAAACAGATAAACACCAAATACAGAGCGAAGGGAGCTAATTTAATAAAATAAGGGTTTGGCAGTGAGTGTTTATTTGTCTTGAA
The DNA here is from genome assembly GCA_013397775.1 of Eulacestoma nigropectus. Lineage (NCBI taxonomy): Eukaryota > Metazoa > Chordata > Aves > Passeriformes > Eulacestoma > Eulacestoma nigropectus. The sequence continues at coordinate 3,910,062 of VZTE01005061.1, read as the reverse complement.
GGATTTTTTTTTCTTTTTTTAAAGAGCACCATTCAACGTTGCTCATTTTCAGTCTTGGTTCATCCCTGAAGGATCATTTTCTACTTACCACCCTTATTAAAAAATACTAGACTATTTCACAGCAGTAGTCCCAATCACTGTAGCAATACAATGCTGTGTATTATGTTATTCATCTTAAAAATGCTCCATAAATATTGCAGACTAGACCACAACACTGAAATCTACCTTGAATAAACGTAGCCTATAGTTATTTCACCCAAAGAACTTAATTGTCTCTACCCAAACACAGCAGTTACCCGTTTGCATCCTTCTTGTTGCTAAGGGTTCAATGTAAGTAGAAGTATGGTTTTACCTGAGTTTTGACGCCTTATTTGCCATCTGTATGAGAGCTGAGGCCTCTAGAAATTGCAGCATGACAGTGAACACCACACCAATGGAAACTGGACTTTTACTTTCTAAGGTGTCCTTGAAAAATCTTCAACTCGAAGCCCATATACTAAAATGGTTTTCCTGAATTTAAACTGCACCACACTGAATTATGCTAAAAGCTTTAGAAGTATCACTGTGCAAGCACACATCAACACACAGCCTTTAAAAAGTTTTTTTTTAATCATTTTCTAAGATGCTAGATCCATTTTTGAAGTTTCAGAAGAGGAAACACAGAGAAAGGATGAGAAATTAATATTTTCTAGTCTGAACATTGTTTCTAACACTACTTTTTCATGCCAACAGTGCTATTAAGAGGTTACTTCTCATGAAGACCATTTCCTGTAATATTCAATCTGCTTCAGCTTGGTTATCAGCAGCTGCTTGCCCAGGACTTTGGTGAGGGACAAGAGGGTTAGCAGGCACTTTCTGTCTGCACCAGGTTACAAGCACACACTTTCAGGTGGAGAGAAAAATTGTGATATTGCTCTAATATTACATTTGGTCTACATAAATACATTCTGTATCAAAGATGAAGATATGTTTATGATTCATCTATCATCACAAGATATATAATCTTGTATCATTTAGATCTCTACTGCATCTTCAAAAAAAGAACAGAAGAAAGATACAACTTCACTAATATACTGTATTTTAGTGTGGAAGCACCTACAATTACATAGATGTTAAATAACCATTGCTTATCAACAATGTTTAGTTGTACACTACAGCTGAGCACAATTTTAGGATTCATTTGAAGTTAATTATATGTTCTTTTAGTAATGAACATTTTTGTATTTCATAAAACAGCTACTAGGAAAATGCTTTTATGACTATTAAGGCCATGTTGATGTCCAAGAGATACCAGGTAGGTATCTCTATGAAATGCATACAACTATTTTCTCTCTCAGTTTCAAACACTGGAATAGGTTCTCATAATCACAAAATGTCAAGCAATATTTTTCTGGAATTCAGACACAAGTAACACTACTATTATGTCTTCTCTTCCGATGACTGAGCACTAAGAATGTCTTCACAACATTATTTTACTTTATGGACAACCACAGCTTCAAGGTCTGGTGCATTCTACTCTTCACAAGCCTTGTGTTACATTAAGCAATACAAGTTGGAAACAATTAGATGCAAAACCAGGAGAAACATTCTCTAGACGCTCCCAGTAAATCCAAGCCTCCAATAATTACTGCCAAATATAAAGAATAAAGCAGCAAGTTGGCTCAGCTACCTGCTACTTATTAGTAACTTTAAGAAAACTATTTGTGTGGAAGTCGTCAAGAGGGTTTTATAATGGCTAGGCAAAAACAAACACATATTGACTTCAAGAAAAACAAATTATAAAAACATTGCATCTACTATAATGTATCATCAGCATGACCTCTCAGAAAAGTTAGCCAGACATCTAAAATTACTTCCCTTTATTGTAAAAGCTGTACTGCGAAATAATACTTCAAATTCATCTCCTTTCTCACCTATCAGTTTGCTTGTATTCAGAATTTTTGATTCCTCCTCTTCCCACTCTATGCTTCCATCCTGGTGAACTCAATAGCTTTTGCTGTCAACACTTGTGAGCATCCTTTTTCTATATGACTATGCCATTTAATTGTTTTAGTTGTGACATAAAAGCAAGAAATTAAACAGATTTGAAAACCTCAGCCCTCAGCTGAGCCTCTTGAGTCATTTAGGCTTGGAAAATAAGACTTCTAGTTTGGCTGTTCTGGGAAAGGCAGAATCAGAGGACTGTACTTACAAGAGCTGTACTAAAAATCACTGGACAACGTTAAATAGTTTGGTGGGGTTTTTTTCTGTTTGCAATCTGCAGCTCAAAACTGTAAATGTGCAGAAACGTGTTTAAATCATGGGAACCCCTGAAGGGATCCAGCAGAGAGTGCATCCCAGCGCTTGGGATCAGGTTGCAGCCATCAAGCTGGTAGACACTCTGGTATCAACACTGTGTGAAAGAAAGCTCAGTAACTCAGAGGTGAAGGTGGAATCAAAGTTGAAAGGCAAGGCAATAGCATTGCTAAGTGTCAGAAAAATTAGTCAAATATGGCCACGAAGGCTGTTTTGCAGGTAGTACAGGATTGCTGTCAAGAGTCTGGGTCCAAAAGAGAAGGGATGGAGTAAGAGCAGGGAATACAAAACCCAAATGACTGCTCAAACAAGGGAGCAAAGGTCAGAAGTAGGAATCAGAGATGACTTTCCAGGTCACATGGAAACAATGAGCAGCCCAAAGCAACTGATGGGCTCATTCTTACACCCATTCAGATGTAACAGATCACACAGCAGTTTTTCAGACCAGTTCTCAAGTGGTTAGGTTTGTTGGGCTCTTTGCTGTCCAAGCTGAAGCCCAGACAGTGACAGAAGAATTCAGTTGTCCAGCTGAAATCTAACAGACTAATAACAACCTTTAAATAAATCTTAACCACTTTCAGAACTGCACAGCAAACACTAATTCTTGTGACTTCATTTTTACTCAGTCATAACCGAGAACTCCCTCCACCTCCCAACGGAGGTTTTAGAGTCATGATACAGACCTGAATGTTGCAAAATGAATTGCTGTGGGATATGAAATTCAGTTAACCATAACCAGTGCTTGGGACACCTCTGTAAGTATTATATGTTTCTCATTTCACAGCCCCGAACAAATGCAACTGATCATCTACTAACAAATAAGATTTACTTATAGATTTAAAATCTTGTTGTATGGCATTTTTTGATTCAGTAATTGTGGGAGCAGGGGGGCAAAGCCAGATTAAAATTTGCATAACAGCAGTTTCCTGACTTTGATTATAATGGACAAAAGAGATTTTAGGATGCTGCAACTGCCCTATGCCTTTTACACAGAGTATGAAGTGCTGGGAAGAACAGCGTCTGACAGGGTAGGAGGAGATGCAGATCTGTTCCCTGGATTTCAGTTCACTGCTTGTTCTGCCTAGAAATCTCTGAGAGGTAGTACTGTCTGCTTGTAAGCTGCCTGCCTTCCATGGCCTCACTCTGTGAAGCATGAACTTGTCTATCAGGACTGCGATCACAACTGCCCCAAATGGAATTCTTCTATTTAGAGTCTCTCATCCTCCCAGAAACAAATGCTGCAAGTATGATCTGAACGTAGGTGTAGTTACACCTACGCAGATATTAATCATAGATTAAACTAGACAGATGAATCATCAGAAGTCAGTACCCTCTGTAAACACAGATATTTAATGCATAGATAGATGACTGGTAATTGTCTGCTGATAATCTCTGTCAGTTTGATGCAATAGTATAAAGCTTTATTTTAGGCTCTAGCCACAAGTACAGGATAACCTCAGACTGACTTAGCAACTTTTAGTGCAGAAAAAGGCAGGAATTCATAATATGACTGCTAGTTCATTTCTTCAGCAGGGAACAGAAAGTAATCTCTGTATCATAGGCTGACAAAGGATCAACTCTGAGATGGAATAAGGAGATCACAACACCCTCTGAAGGCACAACTGAGTTTGAGTAAAATAATTCTTTTCAACAGTGTTTTAAAATTGCATCTCCAGCTTCATTCGAGTGCATCTTGATGTAACAGGAATACAGTTCAGAGCAACTCAAGCAACAAAGTGCTAAAGGATGTTTAACACAGGACTCACATCATGAGGAGACTTGCTAAGAACTCTGCTGGAAGGACTCAAGAAAGAGATGAGCAACTTTAATAAGATCAGGGTAAATGAAAGAAAAATTAAAAAAAAAAAAAAGAAGAAGAATAAAAGAGAGGCCAATGTAATAGAAATATTTTCTGACTACAAAGACTGAAGAGATGAAAGGCAAAAGGAACTTTATGTGTTTTCTATCTTCTTGTTTTTGGACTCAGATGCACTGGCACAGCTCTGCAAATGTCAGCGAGTCAGAAAGCAAATCAAAAGAAACAGCTCTGATCTAGGGAGTGTGCTTTTGAAAGGAATACTTCTGCTAAGAGTGTAATGTGGCACATCAGGCCACCTGGATAATGAGGGGCAGCAGATGAGAAGTAGGATGAATTATGTCAGCTCCTAAATGAGAAGGCTGATGGCAGTGATAGGTCCATTTTGCTGGAGCTTTCATTAGGAATCATTTGTGTAAAGGCACTTTGGGCCTCAGCTTTGGAGCACTCTTTTCTGTACAGAATGGGTGCTGTTGGTCATGAAATTTCAAGGAGGTAATCTCTGTCTTGAAGCCACAAATGACCAAACTCTCACCTCAAAACATTTGCAGAAACCTTGCAAAACACTGAGCTAAAGTCCATTTCTGTCTACATTTTCCTAGACCTTCATGGAATATTATGAAGTTAAAGGAAATTATCTAAGTGCCATGATTTGTGAACTGCATCTAAAAATGTTGATTTGTCTTTTAAGATTGTTAACTGATTCAAGAATTGCTTCTGATATCCAAAGATTTTTGTTATACACTTTTAACAAGCAAGTGATATTCATATACAAATATAATGACAAATGTGATTTTTCTAGTGACATTAAAAGAAAAAGAAAACAAATTAGTACACAATTTAACAGAAGTTTAAATAAGCTTTTGAGGTTTTGTTGAAAAGCTTTAGACAGCAAGTTTCCAATGGAAGTTCAGGAGAAATGTGGATAAGTGCAATTATTCTAATGAATAAATAAAGGCCTCAACAGAGCAAGTTGAAAATATCATGAAAAGGAATAGCCATGGTGTCTTTAATTTACCTTTTAGCAACACATTCCCTTGAAGTATTTACCATTACTGTGAAATAAAATAGGATGAATGTGTAATCAAGAACAACTTAGCTTGTGATAAAGAATTCATACTGTAAGGCTGTTGTATTGTTTTTCTTATTGAATTTTGTGTTTTACTTCCACAAATATTCATGTACTCATGTGAACATTCAGACTATTCGAAGTGCTGAAGGAATTGAAAAGCATGATCTGCTTTAATTTATAAATAATCAATGAAACTTAAATAGCTAAATAACAAATACAGAACTATATTAAATCTTTTTGATTATAAATGCTTTTGGTAAACTAATTTAGAAACTGGACATTGCCATGTTTTTCATTAAAACAAGTAGGTTCTCCACTGGCTAATCATGACTTACAAGCAACGTGACAATCAGGACAAGAGAGAGGACAGGTCATGTCAGGTAATGATCAAGCACCAGCATTACATTTTGACCTGTGCTTGGACTAGCTCTACCACTTGGTTGTCTCAAAAAAATTAGGTTCTTTCTCTCATGAATTTTTGTATTATTCTGCTACCCAGTTTCACTCAGAGTTACAAATGGAAATGTTGGGGGAAAAAGAATACTTGAAAACAAAGCCATGAATGATGCTGTTTCGAAGCCAACCAGGGATGAAAGCAAATCAAAGGAAGTCTGTTCTAATGAGATTTCTCCTCCAAAGATTTTTGGATGCACTTGGATACACATTTGAACCCTTCAGGGTTTATCTATTGGGAAATGAATTGCTGGGCAATCCTCTTATGCTCACAGGTCCAAGTTATGACCTGGAATGTCTTGTGCTGGAAATGATAAAGCAATGAAACTGATAGCTTTAGAGAATTAAAAGGTTGGAACTGAACCAGGAGAAACACAAGATAATTAATTGGAGCCCATTAACTTCTTCAGCGTGCTTGGTATCATACCTCAAATGCAAAGCATTTCCATAAAAGCAAAAGATAAATATTTCACATTATAAATGAAGGTGCGATCTGTTTTTATCTGGACGCATCCACATCAGTGCTGGCTTTCATCTGAGGATGCATAATTGAGATGGCAACAGAATGACAGAGAGTCCTTAATTTGAGTTGTCCAGGGCAGAGTGAATTGATGGAAATGCACAGTTTTGCAAAAAGAAAAAGGCTTTGCTGGCTGACAGCTTTTAAGCACAGCTGCTTTCTGGGAACTAGGGAATTGCACATTTTGCTGTAGCTTTGGTATGTTGCCACTTTAGTCCTTTAAATCTCTGTCCAAGACAGTAAAGATTTGTGAATGAAATAGTCTAGGAATAGAGTTCCAGAACACATTTTTCCAGTCTCAGAAGAGGAATAAGCTACAACATAAGGGCAACCGGTTCACTAGAGTCCCTGGTAATATCAAAGAGTCATGAGTCCCACAGATGGCTCAAAAGTCTCTCCTCTTTCTGACCCAAAAGCTCCAGATAAAAAGAACTGTGGGATACTTAAAATTATTATGGACAGTCATTTTGGGGACTAATGTATGTTGAGACGGAGAGAAAGTTTGAAGAAATTTGGGCATACAACTTTGGTTTTATAGGGTTACCAACACTCAAGCACAAATTTGTTCCATGATTAAGGGCTGCTAGGAGTGAGGGAAATTTCTCCATCACCTTTATTCTTTTCTGTTGTGAGTAACAGTAGGAGATAGCCCACAGCAGCACAGAAACACACAGCATACCTGGAACATGGGGCTGATTTGCAGTTCCCATGAAGACAAGCATGGTTACTAAGTCATTGAGAGAGAAGCGTCCTTTCTCTAAAATTTTCTTTAAAATTTTGTCAGCCTTCTTATTTTTTAAAAAAGTCACATGGTTCAAATCATTGCAATTCTGATTCTCACAATTCCAGAACCAGATGAAGTGGTTTTAAGAATTATTTCTATCACTGCCTTCTCATTGCAATGAATGGGGAGAAACAATTAAAGGCAGAATCTGCTTCATTGCTTGCAAAGAAATTCAGGGTTGTGTTAAGCAAAGAAATGAAAGAGCTTGTCTGGTTTCTCTCTTCCATGTATTTGCAACATTCTTCCTATGTACACATACTCCCTTTGCTTGCTAAAACAACTCTTTCCATTATTATCAACCTTGCCTTCATGAGCAGCATCCTGTGTTTTCTGAGCCAAAGACAGTGTGCTTTGAAAGCAATCCTGCATTTCTAGAGTAGACAGGGATTGGTAGCATTTGCATAGATTTGTTTGGACAAAGAATGTCGTATGTTACTTCAAAGACAGCAGGGTTGGTTTTCTTCCTTCCAATGTTTTCCCCGTATGTTACTTGCCAGAAATTTTTAAGGTCTAGAGCATAAGCCAAGAGCAGCTTTTACTTGGTTCTCAGCAGTGATTTCACATTTTCATTAATCAGAAGTAGGAGAAAAAATTGCAAAATTAAAATAATCTAGACATACTATTTGGATTTTACATTTATTCCTGTGACTGTGGACAGGATTCAGAACAAGAATTACTCACAGAAATAAGCCATGAAGGAATCAGAAAAACTTATCTTCTCCCAAAATTTTTAAACATTATGGGTGAGAAATTGTCTGAATCCTGTATTCATTTTAACAGACCATGCTGAGCAGAAAGGCTTTGCAGAGGATCAGCTGAAGGTCTAGGTCCTTAATTAGATCAATGGATTTTTGCACAGAGATGAGCAAGGGCCAAAAGGATGCCAGATGGGAACACTAGCCAGGTAGCTGATGCAATTAGTCTGACAATACAAAACTCAACACCAAGTCAGGCACAAACAGTAGTTGTATTTATCACATAGAACAAAGGCAATAAACAACTGGAAGGAAGAACCACAAGTCCTGATGTAGGACATGAAACTAAATGATTGTTAACACTCAGGAAAACATAAAAGCACAGTAAGCATGACTGGACATTGCACTGAACAGGATGGGCTGTTCAGAAACGATGAAGACGACACTAAAGAAACAGAAAGCAATATGGAAAACATTCCAGTTTATGTCAAATCAGAGGCAGAAACATGCAAATCAGGAATCATAAATGTGGTGGCTTTATTTACTAGAGGTGGGAAACTGATATTGGCAACTACAAAGCGTGATCTCAATCAGGAAAAATATGAATCAATGAATATCATATATAAAACAACATGTTAGATAACATGATCTTATTTGCTAGGTAGGTTATTTTCTAGGGAAATTAGGTAAAATCTAATCCACCAGACTTAAGGAAATCAATCAACATGGTCAGATGAAAAATTATTATTTAAGGTGCAGAAGATACAGAAGAACTGTAAGATGGGTAAATAGCTATCTACTGTGAGGGGAAGATTGCTGGTGATTACAGTTCTACAGCAGTCTAATATAGCAGTAATATTTGAATTAACAGGACATAAAGAGGAGCTGACAAAGTTATTTTCTAGTGCCAGAAATGGAAGAATTGTCAACATAAATGAAAGTCTGGGGGTTTTTAATAGGAAGACCATGCTGATGCTAAGTTCATTAAGTGTTGAAAAAACAGTGTTTCATAGCACTGTGCTTCTAGGCTCTGTACCAGAATTACAATTTCTACTAGTAAGTGGAGAATCATATTTTCTAAACAAACAAAAAGAAAGCATAATAGTTGTGGAGTGTAATCACTGTAAATAACAAGAAATGTGACTCTGAGCTTGATAAGCTCAATTCATGGCACGTACATCGTAAAGTATTTCCAGTGAAACAGACTGGTATTGTACATTTACATCATAAAAGGCTATACCAGAGAAATGTAATTCTATTCAGTCTTGTTTAAGAAAAAAATTACTTAAATTTGATCAAAGAGTGTTCCTGAAGGGAAAGGAGCAATTGTTTTAGGAAACGGCAACTGTTTGTCCAAGCAAAGTGTGTACAGATGGAGGGTATGACTGCTCTTGCAGAAATAGAGGAGAAAAACTAATTATTTAAGCTAAATAAGAGGAAAACTAACAAAGACATTTACAAACCAGCAACAAATACAGGTATTCTAATCTCTAAAGCAGAGAGGTTCTGAAACAATCAGAAATTGGTAGGAATATCAGAAAAATTGCCTAGGTTTATGATGGAGCTAATCTATGAAAAATATTTTGTGATAGGACTTCAAAGATCAAGTACCCGATCTTTGTCCTTGCTTGGGTGTGCCACGTTGCTCACTCAGTGCTCCAGTGTACCCCCTCCATAGTTTGCCAACTGACAACAGCTAGGTAGGTGCTCTCACATTCAGCCTGCGCCTGATGCCATGGCTGCTTACCTCAGTTCTGTGATCAGGATCCTCTCATCATGCAAACAACCTTTCGCCAGTGCTCCCTTAAATATTATACATACATACATACATATATATATATATATAAAATACACATTAAAAGTTAATAACTAGCTGTTGTATAGAACACAGTTTATAAAGAAAAAGACAGTTGCACATAAGGATTTAGTATTTCTTACTAAGAGATATTCTTGAACATAAGTAGGGAAAGGACTACACTGGAATCAGTGCTGTGCTCTTCCTTAGAGCCGCCAGAACCCAATGTGAGACAGATGTCTCCATCAATAACCACAGAAACATGAAATTTGAATATCTGGCAGAACACAAATCCATCCAATCTCAAAGAACAGGCTCTGACTTCTAACTTAAAGGATATTTCTGCAGCTGAGTGTCAATGGCATGCAGCTGAGCAGTCTGGGTCCCTCCCACTAAAAGACTTAACACTATGCACTGCTCAGGGCACAGTGAAATTGAGACTGATGATTGTCTGCTAACTCCACTGACTCAGTGACAGCACACTTGAAATTTTTATTATCTGTTTACTGGTACATTAAGTGGGCTGACTTATACCCCAAACTGCCATAGCAGTAAGAGAAGTTCTTCTCATGGCCATTATAAACAGTTGCATTGAATTTTTGCTCATTATTCCTTGTGAAAGAAAACCACTACATCTGGATTATTGCAAATCTGTCTCCATTAAAGCAGTTTTGTGTGAGTCACTGTCTGTGGCAGGGGATATGCTGTAGCTCTCCAAGCAGCTCTATAAAAATCTCCATGGAAATAAGACTCCTTAGTCCTGGGAGAGTGTGACCTGCAGAGAGCTCTGTCCCACATATCCTTCTTGCCATGTGAGCATGGGATAAGTAACCTCAGACAGCAGTGTGGAAGCTCTCTTTTCAGTAAGTGGAATTAAGCATATTCACCTTAGCAGTGAGGCCTATGGGGAGCCAGTGTGTTCAGGAAATGATGTATTGTTATCTGCTGTGAATAAATGGAGACTGCAAATCTCAAGAAAAAAACAAACTGATTAGATGCAGAAAGCATGAAAGTGCAGTCAGTATCACAAGTGCCTCCAAGAGTTTCCTAAGGCAGGCTTAGTTTCTCAAAGTAGCTGCCTTCTATAGATCCAATATGACAGTCTTGTGTGTATGCTACTCTTCCACTGCACTGTGTTTTGACTCAGAGAGCTGACGTGACGTCAACATTAATTTCCTAGAAGCTGTGTTTCAGGCTTTGATCCCTTACATCCTGACCAGAAAAACTGGAAGCTTCACCTCTTCATTTCCTCCCTATTCAGTTTGGTTATCTTATTTACAATAGCAGATCAAATGTAGAGGATACGTATACTTAGTTATACTGAGTCTCATGCAGAAGTGATCAAAAAGCACTATGTGTCAGCATTCTCTCTGACGAGGATGCTGCATAGGAAAGGATCCCTGCTGTTTTAAAGTCAAAAGTTCCAAAAAGTAGAAAAAAAAATTTTTTTAAATAACCATAATATAAACACACACCTTGTCTTCACTTTCTTTATTCAATGAGGTATGAGAAACCCTATAGTGAGTTCAAAAATGTCATTTTCTTGCTAGAAACCTAAATCATGATAAGTACAATCATGACAGAGAGCCCAAAAAAGGAGGCATTCCCCTCAAAAGAATCAAATGTCTTTAAAATCACCAGTGTTCTGATTTGGCTGGCTGGTAATGCAGTTGCAAGTTGCCCTGTACCTTGCACTTCTACTGTCCTTTTGTGTATTATGCATATATTGATATTTGAGACTTTTCTTACCATTTCAATTTCTAGAAACCTCAAATCCCTAAGGCTTTCTAGAGGATAAAAAATAGAGTGCATTTTTTTGCAGGATGAATTTTTCTGAGTACTCCTGCTAGTAAGAATATTCATTTGCTGTAGTAAATCAAGATTCACATTTTGGGGTGGGCATATCAGCCCAAAATTTCAGGATCTAGGCACCTCTTTCATTATCATTTCTCGGAAGTGTATCTCTTTTCATCCACAGACATTACCCTGTTTCCCCATTTCCTGCATCCTATCACAGTCAAGCTGCACAGATAGGCTGTAAGATGCCCCTGACTGCTTCACAATGCTGTTAAAAAGGGTATTCACCCCCTGTCTATTGTCATCTCTCAGGAATAGTTTTTTTGATACAAGTCAGCCCCTTCTTTCTGTTAGAAAGGAGGAAAAACCATATTCAGAGAGGGTTTCAGGCCACCATGGTGCACAAATATCTGTGTTTCCTTCTACTGCATTCAATTTACGATTCTTAATTAAACCCATCTGATGAGTCTATATGACTCAGGGTTCAAGGGCTACTTAAAGGAGGTTATTTGTCAACCTACTTGGGAATCATCCAATTAAGAGGTATTTATTTAGTTCAGATATAAATCATATCCCTATTGGGTCATCTCTGAACTCTTTACAATATGGCATCTGCACTGATGCACAAAAACAGTAGCATAGCTGACAGTTGTAATAGATTCTGTGAATTAGGAGTGGATGCAAAGTCAACAGCTCTACCAATCAGTAGTTACACATGGAACAACAGATGAGATTTCTAAGGACTCTTAGAGGGATTTGATCAGAGTAGAGGAGGCAAGACAGGAGAATTCTCCATTTGTCAGTGGTGATCTCAGAGAAGCTAGCTGGCTAATTAGCTAGTCAGATAACATGACATTCAGCTAACAAGAAGACCACGAGGTAAGTAGCTACAATAACTAGATTAGATTCCTTCTGTCAGAATAACACTCACAACTTCCTTGTATTGAGGATGCTTAGAACTATGTGTAGGTGGCGGAATATTCTCTGTCCAGAAATTTGCAAAATCAAGGTCCTGAAGTCCCTAAAACTTCTTTGAAAAGTTTGGGTTTTTTTCACTGCCCTCTCACCTTCTAAGTGACTTCATCTAGCACCATATGCAGCTGTGACTTAAGACTTGAAAGAACACCCGTGTTTTCATTTTCTACACCTAGTACATACAGCAAAAACACTGCTTAATAATGTCACTAAACTCTATAAAATTCTTACTTAGTCGAACAATTAGTTTAATTAGACAGAAGGTTAATACAAATACCCTTTACTGGGAAATAAGCTGTGCTGACTTATTTGGTGGTTCCCAATTCCACAATTCCCATAACACACCATTTCTTCCCGATCAACATCCTTTCCAACATAATTGGAGGGTGAAGAAATATGTGAAAATTATATTAATTGAAAAGTGTTTTCAAAGGCAGTCAGTGCTAATGAGACCAATGAGAAAAGTACAGCCAGCTATAAAAGTAAAATAGCATGACGCTTAACCCTTTGCTAAGGATGGTAATTAGCAGGAATGTTAGGCTTAGCTTTAATGAGGTAGTATTTTTACTTCATTGAGATTAAGTTTAACAAGGCAATTGGTCTAGGCTAGGAAGGAACAGTTGCTAAATCCCATCCACAGCAACATGAAGAGGCAGATACAAAACACTCCACTTAGAAAATATAAAGGAAACAACTGTTACATGTGGAAACCTATGTTATGGGACACCTCTGGGTATTTTAAGGGTATATGAATGATTAAAGAGGCCAAATCCTGGATCTTGTAATCTGAAGTCACTTTATAGAATCACAGAATTACAGAATGGGAAAGGTTGGAAGGGACCTCTGTGGGTCACTGGTCCAACCTCCCTGCTCAAACTGAGCCATCCTAAAGCACATGGCACAGGATTACATCCTGGTTTTGAAGAGATTCTCCAGTGAAGGAGACTCCACTGCCTCTCTGGGCAATCTGTTCCAGTGCTTGATCACCTGTGTAGTAAAGAAATTCTTCCTTATGTTTAGGTGGAACATCCTGTGCATCAGTTTCTGCCTGTCGCCTCTTGTCCTATTGGTTGGCACCACGGAGAAGAGCCTGGATCCTTCCTCTTGATATCTTCCCCTCTCAGTCACCTCTTTTCAAGGCTTAACAGGTCCAGGTCCCTCAGCCTTTCCTCGTAAGAGAGATGCTCCAGTCCCTTAATCATCTTTCTTGCCCTCCACTGGACCTGCTCCAGGAGCTCCAAGTCTCTCTGAGACTGAGGAACCCAGAACTGGACACAGCACTCCAGATGTGGCCTCACCAGGGCTGAGTAGAGGGGCAGGATCACCTCCCTTGACCTGCTGGCAGTGCTCTTCCTAATGCACCCCAGGATACCACTGGCCTTCTTGGCCACGGGAAGGGCGCACGGCTGGCTCATGGACAGCTTGTTGTCCACAAGGAACTCCAGATCCTTCTCTACAGACCTGCTTACACACAGGTCAGCCCCCAGCCTGTACTAGTGCATGGGGTTATTCTTCCCCACGTGCAGGACCCTGCATTTGCCTTTGTTGAATTTCAGATGGAACAGGCTGCCCAGGGAACTTGTGGAGTCTCCCTGTCTGGAGACATTCAAAACCCACCTGGATGAGTTCCTGTGTAACCTCCTCTAGGTGACTGTGCCTTAACAGGGGAGTAATACTAGGTGCTCTCCAGAGGTTCCTTCCAGTCCTAATGATTCTGTGATTCTCTGCCCATCTCTCCAACCTGTCAAGGTCCTCCTGAAGGGCTGCACGGAACTGTGGGGTATGGACCACTCCTCCCAACTTTGTGACATCAGCAAACTTGCTGAGGAGGCAACTTCCCCTTTGCCCCTTTGTTTTACATCAATGAGTAAGTTAAACAATACTGGCCCCAGTATTGGACGCTCTTCAAACTCCCAGCCTAAAATCTGTTTTCTGTCAGGAGTACATAAATGCACAATGTGGAGGTAATAGGTGGGGAGTCATTCTTTTCATCCAATGCAACCAGCAGTCCAAAACTTTACCATAGCCTTTAAGCAATTCACATTGCACAGAGGACATCACACACTTCTGCCCTTGGCCTCATAGTGACTGTTCAGCATCCTCATCTCTGAAGTTATTTTATATTCATGAGAATGCTATTTTTCAAACGATCTGCATAATGTCTTGTCTCTTCAACACAGTAAAAAAAAAATCCTCAAGAGACAAGGGAAATACTATTAAAATGAATCCTACAGATCATCTCCTTCTCTGTTACTTTTGCTCCCTTCCCAAACTAGGTGGGGATGGAATTCTCTTTCTGGGGTGCTGAGGAGATTACATACACCTTGCCCACAGCTTCTGCCAAAGCAACTGTGTGACTTTAGCTGACTTTGAGTCTTCATTTTGACACATTGTGCCATTCTCAGAGTCCCTGTTCTTACTGCGTGATGAAGTGTCATGCTTAACTTTTTCCACTAAGCATTTCTGTAGCTGGGTGGTAGGATTAGGCAATAAAAAGCACAAACTTCATTCTTCACTCCCCTTCTCCTGAAAGGATTTCTATTCTTCTGTATGGGCATGAGTCCATATGCATATGGGTGATTACAGAGCAGATGTCTCTTGAATGAGGCTCTCCCCAAGTATGCAAGTGCTCACCAGTGAAAGCAGTGTTTAAAGTATGGGTTTGGGCTAGGGATCCTTATTGCCACACTTTGTCTATTTCCTCAGCATTCAGCAGAGTTTTGACTTCTCTTTGCTCGGTACCTATGTTCTCTATGCCATGAAGCATACACCAGGCACTCACAGACACTGTCCTCCTTGGCATCCACTTTGGAATTAAGAGGGTAATTAACAGGGAAAATGATGAAGAGAGAGTTTGTTTAGACATATCAACAATATATTCTGGGGTACCAAGCAGCTTTTGGCTAAACTGTTCTTTGCCTGCCTCCTTTAGTATCTTGAGTTTCTACATTGAGCACCTTCATCTTCATACTTTGGCAGTTGATCAAGAATCTGAGTCATTTTCAAATACTAAATATTATTATTAAATAGCAAGTCTCATCTATACTGAGGTAACACTTCTCATTATAGTTCTTAAGAAGACCTGAGTATTTGTAGACTTCAGGAATAAGATATCGAGAGCTGTTGGATGGAAAAGGTTGATCGGCCCAACCACCATCAGCCCAACCACAAGAGATTTTTCTCCAACATTTTCAGGTAGTTAAAACACTCCAGAAAACCTTGTGAGAAACAGAAAATTTTGAATAAAGAATAATGCCATATGTATGGTCCTACTTGAAGTACTGCCAGATACTTCTCACAGTCAGGTCTCTGAAAATCCCCCCATTTTTTCAATCCAGAAAATTGTAAATGTCATGACACAAAGGGATTACTGAAACTTATAAAGGTTGAGAAATTGGTTATCTCTGCCAGTTCTCACACAAGACTCTATTAATGCAGGTTAATGTGGTAATAAACCATTTGTTAACAGCAGTAATTGACCAATTGTGAGAAAATATGCTGTATTTAATGAATAATGTCAGGAAGACAGAGTGCACAGAAACCTGCTGGCATTGCTATTCATATTTTTGCTGTCTGTGGTAGTGAATATGGGTAAATGGTTGCTTCTAATGGCAAATTGCTGTTAGAGCCCATTAAACAGCAGAACTGCACTATGTGATAAACTACATAAAAACAGGAGTTCAAAGTAAACTCAGAAGTTTTCTCTGTAGCAACCTGTTGCTCCCCAATGGCTAAAATTTCATATATGAACTCCCCTGCCAAGGAGATTCACTGGTCTAACAGAAGAACTAGCTTTTCCAAACAGTCCAGCAATTCCTATGGACTAAGCAAGACTAGAAACAAGGCCTTTGGGGCTCTGTGCTCTCTCTTCTTGAGTCTCTGCAAGAGCTAAAACGTAATGTGGAGAGGAAGTAAGAGGAGACAAGTATTTCTGCTAAAAACTCCCCAATAATTCTCCTATCTCCAAAAGATAAAATTTCCTGTCAAGCTTGCTCCCAAAACCTAACAAAATGTACTTCAAAAGATTTTCATTACTTTTATTCTCCCTCCCCTTCTCACATTTTTCCTGCAATTGAATGCAACATTCTAAATAGCATTCAGACTTCCTTTCATTGCTTTATCACTTTTCTCTACTCCTATCTGACAGTACAGCTTTTTGGAGGTAAAAGTCTTGAAAGGCCATCGAGAAGGAAAAAAGTATAAACAAAATACAAACCCTCCAGTGGTTTGCTTCCACTAACAAAAAGCAAGGACAATAGAGAGAAAGATAAAAAAATGTTATGGTACTAATTCAACATCTCTAGTTTTAAAAACTCAATGGAAGTTATGTTTGAGGAAAGTTTTGCAAATAGACTTTAAAAACTCGCATCAACTTTTGATATTACAAAGACAGCAGTGGCTCTAGAAACAGTCAAACTAAGGTAGGGCTATGAAAGCGTGTCAGTAGGTAGCACTCAAACAGTAGCCAATCTAGCTAAGGACTTTCAGCTTGCCAGTTTTGCAATATTTATATAAGAACAAATGCATCTTTTCAGATATTCCTAATGAAACAAGATTATTGCTACTCCCATCATTACAACAGGAATTAAATTCTTTATGTCAAAGAATGAACTGTCATCATTCCATACTTCTATGGAAATTTGATAATAAAAATCAGCTTCAGCTTCCATTTACCTCCTTTTTGCAACAATTCGGGAAACAAAACTTGTGTCTCATGGGATTCATTGGATTCCAAGAAAGAATTTAGGATTTCTTTTAGATTATGCTTATCAACAAATGTGCAATGGTATACAGTGGAAATATGGCTCCAAATTAGGACACTTTAATTCAACTAAAAAAATTACTCAGCATAATTACACCCTAAATTAAACAAACCAATGTTCCCCAGTTTAACTCTAAAAAGTATCAGTGTTAAGCTACGTAATTCTGGAGGCATTGCTAATAAATCTTACTATTTCCCAAGGAATAATGAATGGCTTGTAATTTAATTTTTATTGAGCTATTACCAAGTCCTATGCTAATTAAATCAAGGCATCAATACCAATTCCTCTAAATCAAGATCTGAAAATATAAATAATATATTAAAATAAGTATATAAATACCGTTGTGTTGCCCTGAAAAAAGATAAGCCAGGAACACAAAGCAAGAACTAAGGAATTGAGAACTAGAGGGAATTTCTGTATGCTTGTCTGTCTCATGCAGATTTGTTCAATATTTTATAATGCCTGCTGTATTTTGCATATATTTCACACCAACAAATGTCCTCTTCATGTAAGTGTTAACAGTTGACAGCAAAGGTCCTTCTTTGACCAAAGGGCTTGTGAAAGAACCTTTTCCCTAGGGATGAGATGAAATAAAAGATACAGAGAGATGAGAGATGAGAGAGGATCACGATATAGAAGAGCTGCCTGCAGGGGCTCCTCTCCTCATGCTGGCAGACCTTGTTCCTGCTGCACCAGGGGTCAGAGACAGAATTCCAACTGACTGCACTGGGAAAGTGACACTCAGACAGAGCAGGATCTTCGGTGTGTGAATGTTACCTTTTAGTGTGGGCATGGCAAAGTTCAATGGATGGATCACATCAAAAACAAATATGGAGGGAAAGACTTGTGAATCTTCCTTCCTCTGTTTTCTCTGCAAGGTATTAATATGTCTTGTTACCTATATTAGAATAACCTCTAGGGATCTCAGTAAAGCTGGGGATCCACTCTATTAATTATTTATATGGAGAGAATTCTGGAATACCTTACAATTTAAGAATACAAGGTTGGAAAAAGCGAGAAAAAAGTGATTTGTGTCACATTTTGGAGATCAGCTAATGCCAAAACATTCCCAGCAGTAGCTCTGGTATTTGGTCATCCACCTCCCAGCAGACAAATTGGGCATGCTAATTGTATAAATGGAATGTGAAGGGCAAAAAGTCTGAAGAAATAATCCAAGCTTATATGAGAAGATGCAGAGATAGCAGTAAGTAAATCCCACTATAATAACACTAGTTCTTTAGGTGTTTCAGAAATACCTCCCCCTCAGGAACAGTTTGGCTTCCATGTTTATTAGGGTGTGCCAGTGAGACCAAAATACTGAATCTGAATATCTGGTCAGATATACTAAGATTGGGAATCCCAGTGAGAGATGATGCTGTGTATTCAAGTAACAGGAGATGCTAAAACATTCTGTCCTGAAATGAGGCAACAAACATAAAATAACAAACAAAAACCCCACACACTAAGACTATTTGTAGGAATGTTTTTCTCTAACTACCGGCCATTCTCAGTATGTAAAAAGCCAAAAACAATGGTGTTAGTGTACGAACACGTGAATATGAAAGTCAACTACAGCAAAGGAGAGGAAAATCCCTTCTCACTGTTCAATGTATCACTGCTCTGTAAATACAAAGTGTGCCACATTCATGTTTAATATTAGGGTAGAAGTGGAGTGCCCTTCAGAAATATCTGGTGGGTTGAGCCTGCTTTTTACCTTTTAGATACATATTTTCTTGGCCTTGGATTTTTGAAATAAGTTCCAAGAGCTTCAGCAGTCTTCTGTGTTTGAACTGTATTTTGCTTTGGTCTGAATGCCAGTGTGTTTCTTGGCATTAATTCTGGCTGTTTATTCTATGTACATTCATTCATTCAGTTGGCTTAGTATGTTACAAGGTTGCTGCCAGTTGAGGGTTTTTAATTAAGTATTATTAGGTTTTACTATTTCTACAAGTCCCACTTAGCAAAACTTTCACCCTCATATTAAAATGCACAGAGCAATATCCACCAATTAATACAGGCTCTAGAAGTGACCATGCAGACACCACAAAATAAGTATAATGAAGGAAATGTATTCTTCCACTACTGAGCTTTTTATCACATTTTGTCTTCTAAAAGATGAAAAATGTTTCTGGCCCTTTCCAAAGTCATGTCCTCTGGTAAATTACAGGATGAACACACACATGCAGCGTAGTCACACACATGCACAAGCTCCCTGAAAAATAATCAGCTTTAAAAAAAAAAATCACCTTTGTGTCCAAACACGAGGTACTCCCTCAAGAAATAACAACCAACTCAAGATGCCAGTAAAATCAAAAAGCAGATATCAGAGCAACAGCTGTTCACAAAAGGCAGTCCCATGACACAGCTCTCCAGACTGCAGAACTTCACAGGCATGCAAGACACCTCCCTCAGCAGCTGCAGAGTAAGATCCAAAGTCACCACAAAAAAACCCACCCCAAATGTGCTGGTTAGTGCTCCTCACTAGATGTTTACATCTAGTTTTCTCCTGGCTTGTCCCTTCACCCTTGTCCCTGGGTACTGCATCTGAAATAAATCTCTCTGTGGTGCAGTGGGGACCCCAAAGCACTACGCAGGAGGAGTGCACTTTCCCAAGGGACGCCAAGCAGAAAATATTCACCCATAGTTTCTGGCTATGGTTATACATTTGTATATTTGTATGGTTATATATTTGTTATACAGTGTCAAAGATGAAGAAAAGAGAGGCCATGGGAACTATGCAGCAAATGTAAAGCTTACACTGAGCGTATGAGATGGGCTAAGCTAGACCTAAGAAGTGTGGGAAAAGGCCAGCTGAAAGGTATTCTAACCCCTAAAGACACAGGAAAGGTGTAAGGGAATGTATTGCAGATAACTCATCCCAAAAGCATTGCTGTGGGAACAAAAAGTACTCATTAAAAACATTTTAAAACATTTTAAAGGGTATTTAGGAAGAAATTTGAACATTTTTAATAGTCCTTGTAAAAACGGAATAAAAATCAAGTGGTCAGCCTTCTTTTAAATTATGAGGAAGGAACTGTAACCATGGGTGGTATTGTTCAAGTTTCTCTGACACTGCAGAACACAGGTATGGGAAGCACATCAGGGTTACAGCTTTTGGTCCCCTCTGGATGTAGAGCTTACGTTGACTGCTGTGAAGTGTGTAGGCTTGAGGCAGGTTTGCTCCCTAGACTTTTATGGCCTAAATGTCTCTTACAGAGTTGTGTGAGAACTGGATGAATTCACTGACCCTGGTGATACATTCCTATTCTATGAATATTTCTTCCTGCAGGGTTGATGAACAAATTCAACATTTACAATGATTGCACAGAGGATAATTGCATAAAAGGTAGATCAAGATTTATCATGTCTGGCCATCACATTAAACATGCTTCTGCTATTCTACCGACATACCACAAGCATAACTTCTTTTGTATTTCTAGTTACTCTGAGTTTCATAATAAAGGTCAGGGTTAATACAAAGCAGGCATGTAATACATCCTGAGGTTTCTTTGGGTGGGTTTTGAGGTGTTTCTTTAATGTCAGAATGCTCTATTTATCATAGTCCACCATCTCATAAATAATTCTGTGCACTGCACTGTAAACCCTAAAGGGAAATTCAGCTATTATAAAGAAACTACAAAAAATCTCATGTTCAGAAAATCAACCCATCCATACACACTTCTTTCCTCATAAAAATCTCCCAGATGTTTTCTAATCTGTTTTAATTACAAACTTCTATTCAGGAAATGAATGGTTTGTACATTACGCAATATAAAGAAAAATAGCCACACACAGAAATCTCTTTTCCCCCTAGACTGACAGTTTTCCAAATGCTTGCCAGCAGGTTAAAAAATGCTTCTTATAAAATCAATTCAAGTAGTGCCACAAATAGTCATTTCAGTCCAGTCTCCTATACCATAAACATTTTTTGCCAGGACAATCATGCTTAAAATAAATGTTCCTGTGCATTCCTTTTATTTTGCACTCTCACTCCTGCAAAATTTCAGTTGCAATAGTCTCAATCCAAAAAAACAAAAAAAAGAGATGCATTTCCATGGAGGACCTATCTGTCGATTATGCTTCTTGCTTCTCTTCAGTAATTCTCACTGTCACCATCCTTTGAGATGGCACTTGGACAATTACCCAAGTCCCTGAGAGCTGCTTCTGTTTAACTGCAGCAGGAAACATGGACAGAAACAAATTCCAGGTCTTCACAAGGGCAAGCACTGGGGCTGCCCCAGCCCATGTATGTCCCCAGCTCTGCTCTGTGGCAGCTCACAGCCCCTGCCCACTATGAGGTACAGCTGCACACCCCAGGCACCACCTGCCGAACTCAGGATCAGGTCCTTCTGCTTCTTCCTTTTCACAAAGTAAATCCGAGTTCCAAACAGATAGCCATATAATACATGAAAGCAAACCACTGTAAAGTAATCTAAGGATGGTGATCTATTAACATGACTATCCCTTTCTATCTAGAATGCCCTTCATGATTTCCCTGCTACAGAACAGCAGAAGTTCTACTTACAAGCTACATTTAACCTTCATGTACTACTTCTATGAGCCAAGCTTATACCATTATGTCAGCTTGCTAAACAAAGGAAGAGCAACTTTGTAGCTGGAGAAACTGAAGCACTGAAAAGCAATGCAACCCATCACAAAGCAAGATCCTGTTGGAAAGACCAGATTTTTCTTTGTTTTTTCACTCTCCCCTCCTGCACTGCTACTTGTAGCACAGAACAAGAAAACTACCGTGAGGATAAGAAAAGGGAAAATTTAATCTTACTTCAGCTATGTCTCTAAAACATGGGAAATGGGAAAGCTTAGGCAGAGTGGAAACCTGCATCTGAGAAAATTTAATTCATGTATCAGGCATCGCAAATCAAAATAAACAGAATTTTTCTATTCAAACTCACTGATTTATTGTTATAAGGCTATATGTCATTAATATAATTAATTCACCTTTTAGTTGTGCTGACAAGTCCAGGAGGACTAAACATGGGTTCAGAAGTAGAGGAAAACAGGATTTTTTAAGTTATATTTTTCTACCTGGTGTGGGTTTTGGACACCTCCTACTTTCCACAACTCTTGAGATAGATTCACAGGTTCAAAAGACAACTTTCGATGAATGTATAAGTGAAGGAGAGCCTGTGATAACCCACCTCACCGCATCCCCTTTCCACATAGGAGAGATATTAAAATTATTTAGATCTTTGCCACACTGTAAGGTCATGGGGACCCTCTCATTTGAAAAACTTATTCAGTAAGCATGCCTGCTCCTAAAGTTGCTCCTCTAACCTCTTTCTTACAAAATTAAAAATCTACATGAACAGCAAGGATCTAAAAGCATTTTCTTCATTACTGGTTAAACATTCATGCTTCATATGACTCTAGCTTTTATTACTTTGTTTATGTGCAAATGCTTTGTAATGTAGAGACAGGTAAGTCTGTCTTAGCAGCTGACACTGTATCAAGGTGACACTATCAAGAGTACTTGCAGTATTTAACAATATTATCCTGCTGAAAGCCTTTGGAGGCTCTTATTCACGGAGCAGAGGAGCAAACTGGATTATATGGAGAGATCCACAAATATGCAGTAAACCCCTCCATGGCATGGTACAGCCACATCTGCCAAAGCTCGCACCAAGTCAAATCAGAGCCGTACATACCTCAGAGGGCTACAGACTAAATTATCAGAGGGACTCTGGACAGCATTACAATCCATGGAAAGGATAACTTAGTGCAGACCGTTACTTCTGACAGGCATCACTACCACTAGCACCATAATTTTACCCCAGAGATGGAGGAGATACTGTTTTTAAAACCAACAGAATACAGCTGAATTTGCCAAGCCACACACTAGACTTTTAGTGGTAAGAGCAGATTTCTAGACATGACATATGAAAGAGGTGTTTATGATCACTCATTAAAGAAAAAATGTAGCACCTCAGGAATACATGCGAATATATTCTCCAGCTCACCCACAACCACCAGTTCCCATTCTATTGAAGAATAAAGACCTTCTAAGGCCGTTAGTAAACAACTAATCTCTTTGATCTGTTATTTTGATTCTGGAACAAAGAGTTTCTGAGCAGCATAACAAATTAGTTCACCCATAATACAGTATGTCAGACATACTGTTGTCTTGAATGTTTTCCATCTCCCAGCTGTCTGTAAGATATGCAGTACCATCTACTTTTTTTCTGAGCAATCACATATGGACCTTGATCTCTCTGCCCAGTACAGAATAGGCAGTGAGAAACTGCAAGTTCCAAGGAATTAATGCAATAAGCCTCACATTCTACATTTATTTTATTTTTAGTCTTAGCTAAGTCTATTATATGTTCTTAAATTGAAACCAATACATTTTATTTAGTTTTAATCTTTATTTGAACTCTGTCCAAACCTCTTCTATCTTCTCCAAAACGCTTCTGTGTTAGTAGGTATGATACCTCATCCATACATCAGAACTAACAGCTAGTGCACTATACACTGAACCCATAAAGCACGCAGCTGACAAGTATTGACATTAAGTATCAGCAGAACTGCAGGAGACATGAGTGCCTGGACTCTTGTAGCAATGATTTTTAACAGCAGAAACCTTCTTAGCATCATGCCTCATTACTTTAATACTTTGTGTGAAGTATTATATCCATTATAGATAGAGGGATGACATCTTTCATTAACAGCTCTAAGACAAAAAGCACTTAACTTCTCATTACTCTGAAGAGAGTCATATTCCAGCACTAAACTTAACAGCCACTTACAAAGTATTCAGCACCTCATGCTTTCTTGTAGACACTTGCGTTGAACTTACTCCTCACTTCTACTTACAACAAGGATGATGCATTAGACACTTTCACTGTTGCAAACTGTCATGGCAGAAGAGACATGAATTTACTGGGGGTAAGAAAATTTTGCCTCCCCTCCTTACTACCCATTGCTTTGTCCCGTTCTTATTCCTTGAACTGACTTAGGGAATCTGTAAAGTCTTTCACTGAAGCCCTTGGGGTTTTTTGCATGAAAGACATCCTTCTATTCCAGATAGAAGAATTTCAAGAAAATACATGAATTCTTCTTAAGGAAATGAAAAATCAAACTTTTGGAGACTCATGCTTACTTTATGCCAAGCTACATGCTAAAGCAGATGATCAAACAAAAATTCATGTTTTCCTGTGTCACGGGGCAGCTATTCTAAAACTGGAGATAGTTTGGAAAAAGGTAAGCCCTGAAAGAAAAATGTTAAAAAAACAAACCAAAAAAAAAAAAAAACCAGAACAAACTTATTTTACTGCACTTATTGGCAAGAAGAAAAGAATTGGCAGATAAGAAGCATGAAAATTCCTCTTCTCCCCTACAGAACATTATGCTTTAAAATACATGTACACCAGTTGTTTCATTTTCTAATCTTGTTCTATTTTCTGACAATATCATGAAGATTTGATTCCTGTACCCTTTACTTGCATTGTAAAGCATTTTACTTTGTGATTACTTCCAAGCAAATTCAGAGAAACTATTTTAAAAGTGATTGCTAGCCTGATTATGGGTGACAAAACTCAGTCTGTATCTTGCCAAGGTCATCAGAGAGGGAAAAAAAGTGATTTGGCAAATCCTTTTCTTTTTCCTTTTTTTTTTTTTAACCTCTGAGAAGCATAGAATCAAAATGGGAAAGAAAACAAAATATCTAGTTCTCAGTACAAGCTAGAACAATCTAGATTATAGACCTGCATGCTGACTGCAGCTGTCCTCAGCCAGTTTTACACGCCCAGAATCTTCAATGTATCTCTTCCCCTCCCCCACTGCATTACGTGGCTACGGTTTGGGTAAAGGGTTTGGAGGAGGACACATTCCACACACAGAGACACACAGACTCTCACTGTGACTGTCGTAGTTGTGACTCTAACCTGTTGAACTCAGTGCAGTACAGCCGTTCTTTTTACTAACTTTGTGTTCATTGCACCAAATGCTCCCCTTCTACCTTTGTATCGCTATCCAAACTACCTTAACACCTGAGGCAACTTCAGGCCATTTCCACAGGCTCTTCAGCTTTTGTTCACATAATATGAAAAAGCTTCAATAAAAGAGAAAACTGAAATTTACAGTCCTAATAAAAGTTTATTTCCTTATCAGTAGCAATAGCTACTATATTTTCAGCTGTCCAGTAAGTTACAGACTTCCTTACTCATTAACTCAAGAAACAGACCAACTCGTTGAGCTCAGGCATAGTAAATCAAACTATAGAGCTTCTCATCACTGCTAAGCTAGGTAACCTGAATTCTCTCTTCAATCAAAGCAGCTTCCTCATTACCTGTGTCTGACATTTTTTTCACCTCAGTTCCTATCTTCTTTGTTCCTTTCCCATCAATTTCAGCCAGAATTGTGTTTTCTAAACTACCTCCTACTTTTCTAGGCATCATATTCACTGTGCAGGTATGCTCTGATGACAGAGGCTGAAAACATGATGTATACTGGTATCATCAAAATACGTTGCATCTTTTGAAGTTTCCCTTCCTAGCCAAACATGACCTGAAATGGGAAATATGGATTCTAATATTTCAGTCCTCTAGACAGACAAAAAAGCCTTGAAATACTGTAAAGAAGTGCAGAGCAGGGGAAGGAAAAATAGGAGCACTGCCTTGCAGTTGAGGGGAGAACAATTCAATTGGATTTACTCTATTGGATGTACTGTTCTTCCAGAAACTGTACATGAATGACCGAAAAATGTCAGAAGGAATATAATACCACAAGTTACAAACAGCAAAGCTTGATCAATTGATAAAGACAATTTTTCTTATTACTTTATCTATTTAAATTTCTGCACAAACATTAAAGGAAATGGAGGTAGCAATAAGGTGTCAGGTAAAATAAGAACTCGCTAACAAGCAATAGGAAAGAGCTCTCGAGCACAATATTCAGTTCCCCTCACCAGCATGTTGAAGACATATGAAAGCTCCCCAACTATTTCACTCCATTGCTATCTATCTACTTTTATCACCCTGCCAAAGTCAAAGAATCACTCCATTTTTTTAGAAATCACAGCTATTGATTTCTCTCTTTTTCCTGTCCTTGTAGGAGAAATATGACTTATGAAGGATTTCTCTGGTTGGTTTGGGCTTTGTTATTTTTGAAAGAAAACTTCTCATTTTTCCCTCCCATTTGTTCCTCTCTGTATTTCAAAGAGACCAGAACTAAAACCAAGAAAAAAGAGACACTGACAGCCCTGGTCTTTCTAAGGTCAGCCACCATAGTAAAGGACACCCTTGGTGGTTTCCTTACTCCACTTGAAAAGGGGTGCAGACAAAGCTCACATGTTCTTAGCAGAGACAGTGCACATAACTGAATCCCCACAGCCACATCAGACAAAATGTATTTGTACAGCAGGAATCACATCATCAGCCTAAGGAAATAGGGATCATTTGGGAATTAAATAAACCTAAACCTCTGGATCACTACAAACAAATGAGATTACCCTGTAGTTCCAATCTCACCACCCAAATACAGCTCTTACATACTCTTTAACTACTGATGAGAACTCTTGGTCCCATGGAAGAAGCTGTTCAACCCACTCAGGGCCCATCTAATGGACATAGCATTTAAAAATATTGATTCACTCTCTCTGCTTAGCGGAAACGTCCACAGACAAAGAAAGGCTGGCTGCAGCGCATAATCAGAATTCACTTTGGTAGGATTTCTCTTTTCTACTTTCCTAGTTTGATTAACATATCCTGATTTCAAACTATTTTTAACAAGTCATTTTTCCTCAATCAAAGGGCAAATGCTTTTTCAAGAATGTCAGTCATCTAAATTATCCATCATTTTATAGTTTCCTGACAAGCCTCAAGAGAGACTCTACCATAGAAATAAAATCTACAGCCGAATTAACTTAGACTGCTTTATAGGGGTCTGCTATTACAGCAGCGCACCAAATCTTGAAGATCGTTGAAGGCTGTGGTCCTTAGCACTAACTTTAATTTTTGCAATAATTATCCACAGTACCTGAGAATACTGGAACCGGAACTTAACTTCTGTTGAATCTACATAAAGCTGAAAGGATTCTAATACAATCAGTGAAATTATTTTGCATTTACAAGGGTAGAATTGAAATAAGAACAATCTTAGCAAGGATAAGAAAACCTTTTTGATTTTAAAAAAGGGATAATTGGGTGGATTTGAAAACACAGAGAACACAGTCATGTTTTGTGTTTTTATTGAATTGTTCTGAGCATAAAATAGCAAAAACATCTAATTTCTCAAATTCAGGCTCTCCTGAGAGTGCAAAACCACCACTACCAGCCAAGATTTCTTGCTTGGCTGATGGTTACCGATCTTGACACTTGCTGGTACTTCATGTTGTGAATAATTCAGAGATGCTGAGTTGTTCAGTAACAAACTATGGAGGGTAAAATGAGATCTGACATTGCTGCTTACCTGTTTGTACTTCATAGCAGAATTAATAAGCAGGATCTCTCTGTTAAGCCTCAGGATTACTGAGAAGAGATCTGAATCAAAACGCCCTCATAAACACTCCAGGTGTTTGCTCCACTCCAGCTGAAAGGAAGACAGCAAAGAGGGTCTTTGCCCAACATTGCTCAGGAACTTAAAGTAATTGTCTGATTGTTGTAAATAAAGCATTTGACTGATCTAGAACAATGCTGTTTGCTTCTAAGACACAGAATTAGAAAGAAAATAAATTTCTTCTCTGGAAAAGAAGGAACTGAAGGTCACAGCCACTTTCTGTTAGATCCGGCTATGCCACTGTAGAAGGGAATGGTTACCATGTTCTGCTCCACCTTTTACTGGGAGTCAAAAACATCTACAGAGATGTCAGCTGAGCCCTTCAACACTTCTTACTTTGTTCAGACAAAACCACCAAAACCATCATCTTGGGCCTGGTTTGAGTTGACCTGCATGGATTTAGTTGACCTGCATGATCCTGGGTTAGAGAGCACTGTCAGCATCCACTCTAAAGGAAGTTGATAGAGTACTTCATAGAGTGAAGTTAAGCTCCAAAATGGATCGTCTCCTTAGGCTAAGAGCATTTGAAGAGAAGGAATCCTGATTTACACCTGATGTGCCTATGGGGAATCAGTTGTGCGCACCAGTGCTGCATCCTGTCCACATCCTACACTGGGCTCTTTTTCCAGTAAGGTTAAGAAGGCCCTAGACTGTGTTCTTTACAACGTTACTTGACCTTAGAAACATCAGCAGAAATACTAGAGCAATGGAGCACAGATGAGTCAGTACCTTCTTCCACATCCATAGCTAGGTCCAGAAAACGATGTCCATGAAGGGCTTGGAGCGAAATGCCAAGAGCCTGTAGTCCAACCTGAGAGTGTGTTGCCAGGCCACTGGTGGAGTTTCTTCTGGGGCAGTTACAAGTTTCAGGACTTTTGTAACACAAAGGGTTTTTGCAAAGAAAAGACTGGCATGAACTGAACCCCAGTCAAAGCAAGTCTGTACAGCTAATGACTGATAACACTGATAACCATGCAAAGAGTCTGGCCTTGTGAGCTTCACACAATGAGGGTTTTTCTTTATCTCAGTAACATTTATGTTGACTTCACGTGTTTTTAAGGAGAGGGATTTGGGGACTAGAGTCATCAAAACACTTAAATGAAAAAATGCAAATCCCTGTAGTGCCTTAAGTTTTGCAACACAAAACAATTGTTTCTTCCCTTTATTTGCATAAGAAAGACACCAAATCTCTCTTTTCTCTAAGCCCATAGGGAGTGTTTCCAATGCACTTGAGGCACAGCAGATTCATGCAGTCAGATGGAGAAGCAGAGGGCATTTATATTGCTAAGCTTTCTATAGCACAAGAGTGTGGTAGTAAGCATTTATTTTCTTTAAATCAAAAATGAAAAGGGTATGCTAGTAAAAAGCATAAGCTTTAAAAAATCAAAATGCAGTTCTATAAACCTTAAAGTGCACCTGTGATTACCAAGCATGAGTAATAGCTCACTGCTAAAGACCACTAAAACTTTCCCTGAAGGGCATCAATTTATCTGCATCAAAAATTTTCTCTACAGCACTAGAAACCCAGTATTAGTCATGTACAAGACTGAGAAATCTTAAGCAAAACAAGTGTCAGCCATTAAGTTGACAATTTTCATTTTACTGCCACTGAGGCAAACGGAATACCAAAAAAAAAAAATCCAGCATCAATAATGAAAAATAAATGAGATGTATAACCTGCATTCAGCTTCACTGATCTGCCTTTTCATGGTTGTAAATTTGCAGCCTGTTGTATCTAGGGACACCATGTAGTGTCCAAAAAAACATAAGTTTAACAGATAGTGTGGATCTGCGACCGGGGCTAGCTGCCCCCAGACCCCTTTGTCAGGGTCAGGCAGTCGACCCAGGATTCAGCCTGCAGCCACGAGTTCCGCCCCTTCGGTTCCGCAGCCGCCGCTGCTGGGGCTTCGCGCAAGCGGGCAGCTGCACGCGCTCCTCAGGGCAGAGGAGGAGGTGGTGAGAGCCCAAAGACCCCGGAGATGAAGAACGAACGAGGAGGGGTATCCTTCCTTGGACCACAGCAGGTTTTATTAGCCGGATCCGGGCGGAAGAGATAACTCCCGGAGAGGGCTCACGCCGAGGGTTTTAAGGTGAGGAAAACAGGGTGGAGTTTAGGGCGAGAATCAATAGGAAGGGGGGAACTGGGAGGAACCAGGATACAATCAACCAACGGGGTGATAACAAGGGGGAGACCGTCAGCATGCACCTATGGGGTNGCTTAAACTTGGGAACTGCCCAGAGATCCACCCTCCGATTCTGATTCGTCAATCCAGGGGAGAGCCCTGTCCGGATTGACAAGAGGGGGTCTCTGGGGCGACCAGGAGGATGCCCTGTAAGAGCACACCCCAACAATAGTGGACCAACTTTGTCACTTGATATGAAAGACATTTTGATTAGGTTAAAAGTACTTTCAGTAATAATAGCGTTGAAAAAAAAAAATGCCTTTATATAGTATTTGCAATTTTTTTTTTTATTTTTCCCTAAATTTTTATTCCTTGGTTTGTTTCTTTTTATGTTAAGAAGGAGATGCTGCTGTTTTAACACTTGCAGTCTTTGTAGGGGCACAATTGAGCTGTAGCCTGAGAAGGCTGACTTTGTACTACGTTTACTCCCATATAATGGATGCTATACACTGTCTTGTTAACATTTAGTTACCTAGGAGTTCTCAACCTCACAGAAAATAACCTGCTGCTGAAGAAACACTTCTATGTGCATGATGTTATTCTCTCATTATCTTTATGAACTCTGGGTTGGACAAAGATGTTTTTTAGTTTTGGCAGAGTGTCTGGCAAGTTAAGCTGATTTACCAAGTACATTAAACTTTATGAGTTACCAGAATTACTAGATGATTGTGGAGGGAGGTTCTCACGGTTTACCCACAGCCAGCAGCAAAGTTCCACGCAGCCGCTTGCTCACTCACTCCCTCACCAGAGTGACTGGGGACAGAATCAGAAGGGTGAAAGCTGGAGAACTCGTGGGTTGAGATAAAAACAGTTTAATCAGAAAAGCAAATGTCATGCCCACAAGCAAAACAAAACAAGGAATTAATTCACTGCTTCCCATGGGCAGGCAGATGTTCAACCATCTCCAGAAGAGCAGGGCTCCATCACATATAACAGTGACTTGGGAAGACAAACACCATCACTCCAAACATCCCTCCCTCCTCCTCCTTCCCTTACCGCTTTCTATACTGAGCATGACGTCACATGGTCTGGAATATCCCTTTGGGCACTTGGGGTCACCTGTCCTGGATGTGTCTCTTCCCAACCTCCCAGGCACCCCCAACTTCCTGACCAGCGTGGCAGTAGGAAAGCAGAAAAGGCCTTGGCTCTGTGTAAGCCCTGCTCAGCAATAACAAAGACATCTCTCTGTTATCAACCCTGTGTTCAGAATAATCCAAAACATAGACCCATACCAGCCACTGTGAAGACAATTAATTCTACCTCAGCCAAAACCAGCACAAAGGATAGAACTTCTTTGGAAAATTTCGACAAAAAGCAAGTACAACTGTATCCTTTTTTCTTCCTCACACACACACACACACACACAAGGTCCACATTCATTTATTTATTTATTTATTTATTACCATCTATTCCAAAGCTAAAAAAACCTTCCAGGAAATGCCATATATTGTCATGCTACCATCTAAAGCTGAAAGCTTGAAGCTAATCATTAGGCTTAACAAATATCAAGGGAGCTGTACCTATGGATCAGCAGTTCTGAGCTGGGCACACCTGCTTGTGCCTACTGAGGATTCTCACTCTTTGCTTTTCTGAATTTTCTATGCATATTTCAAACAGATAAGGCAAAAAAAAAAACCTAGTAATGGAGATTAGCTGAAAAATTACTTTGTCCAATTCCCCTCTTAACTCTTGATGTGATGTAACGTTAATTTTTTATGCCCAGCAGGGAGGCAGTAGTCTGTCACACAGGTGAGTATTTTTTCAGGTTGAAGAAATGAATGAGTCATTCTCAGCAGTAAATATTTTCTGCCAAACAACACACACAGAAAAGCCCCATACCAGAGACTCAGCCAAGCGCATTTTGAATTTTCCATATCAAAATTGAAACAATGTTTCCTGATCTATTTTTATTCTGACTCAGTAAAATTGGTGACCTGAAAGTTAACTTGGTTGTTTTTTTTCCACTTCTGACCTGTTCCGTGCTCCTGGTATACTCATAAATGAGGAGATCGAGGAGGAGGGATCAAGTATCATTCCTTCAGCTGCAGGAGAACTGAGCTGACAAAAAAGTCCTTTCAAGACCATTCTTGACCCAAATTCATCCCCAGCTCTGTCAGCTTCTCACAGCCTAGATTTGAGGAAGAACTGTGATTGTGATGGTGTCCTAGGTTACAATGTAAGATGTGCCCAAAAGTATATATTCTGTCACCATCTTCATAAGCTGTTAAAAAACCGGTGGGGCAGTGTTCCCCACCTCCTGCATGACTCATCCCTGATAAACTCTGGGGACATCTCCTGTTAATGGGCCAGCTGTTGAAACCAGGTGGGGCAGTGTTTCTTCTCTCTCCCATGACCCACCCTCCCTCCAGGGGGATATCTTCTGTTAATGGGCCCATCAATGCCTTGCCTCATGACTCACCATCCCATTGTGAGATGCTCCGCCCAGGAGGAGGAACTAAGCGTTCCCATCTGTATATACTTGGAGGTTCGGAACACCAGAGTCTGCCCTTACCTCCTGGGTTCCCAGAGGACAAGAGCTACGCAGCCACCACTGGACCTTCTGAGGAAGACCAAACCCCTTGACAAGATCGCTGCTTCAACAGAGCCATCACTCCCGCAGACTGCAGGCAGCGTTTAATCGGACTGCTACCAACACCCTGACCGACAGGGTGTCAGGTTGTATTCTGACTCTGTCAGTGGTTTTTCTTTTTGTACTATTGCATTTATTTTATTTTTCCTATTAAATTGTATTTCTGACTTGGAGTCTCTCTGGTTTGCTTTCAAACCAGTACAGATGGCAAAAATGACTCTCAGAGGCTTATTTTGATCGGTGGAACCCTCAAGCAGCCTTTATAACACAACAATGAAACATAAAATATTTACTACTTTAAAATAAATTACCATTTCCTGCTTCCTGACATGAGTCAGATCTCACATCAGAGGTAAGTCAGCACTTTGTAGAGGCAAAGTCAGGCAGTTTCTCCAAAAGATACAGGAAGGTGCTACCTATCATCAGGCCAGAAGGCCATTCCACATGTCTGCCAGTGAAAGTTCTGTTAAAGCTCATATGTAACAAATTACCTAAAAGCATTTTTCATGGGACTGCACCCAAAGTACATAACAGTAACCAATATTTAGCAAAAGGTGTATTCTTAAGTGCTTCTCCGCTATTGTTTCAAACCCACAGAATTTTAGCCTGGACATACAGCAAGATTCCTTACTACATGTCACACCAACATCCCCCAGTGCTGTTGCTTCAGCCACAAAAATGATCAAATTAGTATCATCAATGAAATAATATTCTGTATTCAAATGTAGGTGACGGTAAATACAATTGCAACTGAACTTCGATCTCTTTCTCTATTTCATTTTGTTGCTTTTGCCTACTAAATTAGTCTAAAGAAATCATGAAAAGTGACATGGTTTCTTGAAATGTATCTGAATAGTTCTGACTTGTGACTCTCAGAAATAGCATTAGCACATGTTCCCTTCATAAGTTCACAGCTTATGATAATATGAAAAATAAAATCATAAGAGCATATGAGAGTTACTGAAAAAATGAACCAAAAGGAGAAATATCAACTTCCCATTGGTAGAAAATAAATAATGAAGTAAAAAAGACAAACTTGTAAAAGCCACTGCCTACATACTTCTGATATACCACCTGCTCTGACAGGAACTTTTACATGTCTCCATCTCCTATAGGATCTTACTCTTCAACATAACTTCTTCCTCTGGACTATACACTCCCTGAGATTCCTCTGTAAAGCATTGCATGCGTGCTCATTTTAGAGCATGGTGCTAATAATGTCAAAGTCATGGGTTCAATCCCCATATGGGTCATTCACTTAGGACTTGGACTCAGTGATACTTGGGGGTCCCTTCCAACTAGAATATTCTGTGGAAATGGTGTTTACACCATTAATGGTGTCTACACAAAGAGTAAAACGGTCCTCAGTGGCTTAGCCGACCTTATTCTAAATTGAAAAAAACTCTACAAAAGGATGAAGAATATACAACAGGATAGTTTTGGAGTATTTTCTATTGTATTGAGACATTGCATTTTCTATCATAGAATTATAGAATTGCCTTGGTTGTAAGGGACTTTAAACATCACCTAGATCCAACTCCCCACTGTGGGCAGGGACACCTTTCACTAGACCAGGTTGCTCAGAGCCCCAGCCAATCTGGCCTTGAACATTTCCAGGGATGGGACATCCATCTTTTCTTTGGGTAGCCTGCAGTGCCTCACCATCCTCACAGTAAAAAATTTATTCCTAATATCTAATCTAAACCTACTCTCAGTTTGAAGCCATTCCACCTTGCTCTGTCCCTCTTGTAAACAGCACCTCTCCATCTTTCTTATAGGCTCCCTTCAGGTACTGGAAGGTTTCAATTATGCTACCCAGAAACCTTCTGTTACAGGCTGAACAATTTTAGTTCTCCTAGCCTCTCATGTGCTATTTTTTTCCCTATAACATTTTACCTTCATCCCATCTCACAGACTTCAATTGAAACTGCAAGAAAAGAAACCTCAGTTGAACCAAAAAAAAAAAAAATCTAAACAAGTTGGACTTTGGATATTTATCTAGATATGAACTTGCTTGAAATCATTTGGTATTTTCTCATTCAAGGTACTTCCTTAGAATAGAACTTTCTAGCAATCTCAGTTTGTCTTCGGTTCCAGGGAACATCAAGGGCTATTTTCTTCTACATGCTCTTTAATACCTGGCTTCTATATTGAACATATGAAAATGTTTGTGAATCTCAAGTACTCATAAATTTGTAATTTAAAGATGTATAGCAAGTAAATAAAGGATGTCAGACTGTAGGATCCTGAGTAATCACAGCATCTCCTATTCGCCTGAAGAAGACCCTTCTTGGATATTTCTATTTGCTTAAAAACAGCCATGTCAACAGAACACTGTGAAACTCCAGTTCTTTGAGGTGGTCCTACATCACACAAGACGTTCACATGCTGATGCCTTCTGAGAGGCTCATCACACAGACTGCATTGGCAGAACGATGGCAGCAGCCCTAGATTCTGTCAAAACTTCCCATGCAGAGGTGTGGCACATAACACCTTCCCTGCACACTGAGAGGTGTGAGACATTAAAGTATACTATTAGGTCAACTTTCTAAATTTTACATCTAGGTAACTTTCACAGATAAACTACTTTTCTGCCTTCTCCATCCATGTTAGCCCTATTATAATCTCTTTCAATACTGATTATCTGTAGTTGTACTCAAAGTGTGAGTAGAACAGAAAACTAGTCAAGTTGGCAGCCTGTAAATTCTTGTGTGGCTATCAGCTTCAATGACCTTTCCATTATTTATTTCACTTACATGTGCTAATGATCTCAAAAACACTGTACAAACTGATCAATGAACCAAACATAAGGCTGTCTTTAGCCAGCTGCTGCAGTGCTGTATAATAGCACATAGCAACTGGGTACAATACTTTGAAGAGAAGGTAACAGGCTACTCAAATGAGAATACATGGAGATTTTACTTCACTGACTTATAGCAGTAACATTCAGCCCAACTGCAGTGTTCTCCTCCTCCTCCCATGGCCTCACTTGGGAACATCCAGCTGTACAGTGTCCAACCAGCACAGCTGTAGTCTGGGTTCTCTGCCCTCCCTGACAAAGCATAAGTCCTTACTAAAGTACCAGAGATTCAAGCTGTTAAGTGCAGCCTGGCAGCAACCCATTCTACTACAAATTTTGGCTCTCCTTACCTCTCACAGCATCTCTCTCCAGGGTACACCATAGCCATGGGAAGTGGCAGAAGTAGAAGGTCAGTAAGTGTAAGAATCTTAATTGCTCAGGCCAGTACAGTTGATGTCATATCCAAGAGAGGCAAAACAGACTCATGTCCTTTGGTCAGCACCTGTTCTGCCTAGTGTCTTGAACTGGCTCCAAGAATGGTTTTATGCTCCAAGAATAAACCCTTGACACAAAGAACATCCAATTTCCTAGAAATGCTGATATTTAGCTGTACTGTATCTGCAGCCTGGTACTGGTGACAGCCAAGCAGGCAGATGACCTTTCTACTGATAATGGGCTTCAAATAAAATTAAAAGCTCAGATAGCTATAAATTAGATTAAATTTTTAAAAGTCACTTTCAAGCTTGGTTGACAGCTCCAGCTGGAGACTAAACACTTCCATCCACTGGTTAAGTAAAATATAGCCAGTTGCAATGCTGTCTCTCCAGTGAGACGAGAGCAAATGATTCTGTCTCTCCAGTGAGACGGGACCAATTCTGTAGATGACAAAGGAGTTCATAACATTTATTTTATTCTGTCTTATCTCTCAGGTGACAGTCAGCCAGGGCACCAGCAGTGATATCTTCTCCAACCTTCTAGTAGCTCAAAAAAAAATTGAACAATGAGCACTAGTGACCTGGACCATATTTGAACTAGAATTCTATGTTGTACAAAGAGTCTCCACAGCTGCGAGCAGTTCCTCGTCCTACTTACAGCTAAAAACCAATCTATCCTGCATATAAACTTGAAAGTTTACCTGAGTGGTACATCGTCCTGATTTTTCCTCACATGTTGACAACAAAAACAGATGAATGAAAACTTTTACAGACACAGAAACACAGATTCTAAGAACTATACAAGAATGGAATTACCTTAACCAACTATAGAAGTATCTTCTCACTAACAAATACTCTGACCTTTGCAGAAAAAAAAAGAAAAAAAAGGAAAATAAACAAGCATGGGCCTATTATAGACATATAATAACCACCTAGAACTCCTCTTGTCAGGCAGCTTATATGAGAAACTGCTTTGGCTCCTCAGCTGCCTTCAGATCAGATGTGTGAGAGGATGTCAATTCAGAAAGATCCTGGCCAGCCTCACTGTTCCCATAAAAATTTTGCCATTTCTTCATTCACCATCCTGTAGTTCACAGAAAGTGGTTGAAAACAGAATTGCAAAGAAATTCAAAGGAAGAACTAAAAAATAGCTCCAGTTTTGAAAGTTATTCCAAGGTCAGACCAGGTATAATTTAACCCAGAAAACATAGAATTCCAGTACAAGAAGATGCCAAAGATGCTTTTGCAGTTTTACCTTAGAGTTGCTTGCCATGCTGCTGCAACAAGAAAGAATACTTAATAAAATATGTGCTCTTCTAGACAATTTGTTGTGGGCTGGCTAAATAATAGGTGAGTGTGTTATTTCGAACAGTGACAACTACACCTCTTCAATAATTATATTCTGTTGTTTTTAAAACTTTTGAATGATGAATTACTGGTGTGATCTCCAGACAGAAGTGTATAATCCCCTTGCTGTGCTGCAAAGTGCCCCAGGAGCGCCATATTGCTGAACATTCCACAGGCACCAACTGAGCTGCCAGGTGTTCTTGGGGCTCACGGCACTCCAAGGATATAATCACCTGTCTAGCAACAGTTGGATTCAATGCCAAAAGGATTTCTTCACATTCACTCATATGTGTTTAAACAGTGTGCATAACATATTTCACCCTCCAAAGCAAGAATCCCCAGAAAAATCAACTACCATTAAAAAAACCCAGGTACACATTAGGAGAGAGATTTCTCTGGCACAACTGAGAGCTGTTCTCTTAATATAAAAGTGCAATATCAGATAAGGATCTGACCCAACCAATTTGAATTCTATAACATATGCATTCTTTAAAATTAAATACTTGAACTGTCAGCTCCATCTAACTGCCTCATTACTGTTCTTTCATTTCCTGTCAGCACCACAAAAATAGTTAGGAGAAGGATTTTCCATAAGGAGAGAGCTCACAATGGAAAGGGAAAGTTTCTATAACGAAAAGGGAGAGCATGTAGGCAGCAGAGATGAGTGCAGGGGAAGCAGATCGGTGGACCACTTAGTACTGAGGTACAGGATAAAACAGCAGAAAAATAAACTATACGTGGTGAAATGAGGCTTGGAAAGTGTTAAGAGTGCAGGTAGCTATTTAAGTAGTTTAAGTTAAAGGGGACATTATGTACTAGGAAAGACAAATTTCATGTTCCCTGTGTCCTCTGAGTGTAAAAAAGGTCCCTAACAAGCCAATTCTCAACAGTGTAAGGAGACTATACTAATGCATACACTCCAACCCAGTATTATCACATCTAGAGATCTCTGTGCCACTAGCAGAAGAAAGCCTCACAGGCAGTATTATGTCATTGAAAGCAGCACTGAAAACTACCCACTTGGCATCCAATGAATAGGTCCTTATTTTCCTGCCTTTCTTATGCTACAGGCCGTGAGACAGTCTGATCATCTGAATTTCAGAGCAGCTTCTGCATGGGAAAAGGCAGCCTAAAGCCATAACACCTGCCTGCCTGTACTAGTAGTCACAGTAATCCCTTATAGTAGCCCCCACCATGCTGGAAGGAAGGCCAGTGCTGTCTTCCTTCTCTTTTCAGAAGAGAACAGGAGGCAACAGAGAGTCAGCTGGAGAGTGAGAGGACTTCAGAGTTTAATGCTCAGCTCCTGCTGAACCCCCAGCCAACCTCCACTGCTGCTGTGTGTTCAGAGGAGAGCTGGGGAGAGACAACATGTTAATGACAAACCAAATGGGCACCACTCGCTAACCAACTCTTGTCCTATGCCTTCTAGTAAAAGGGCATTTATCTCTGTCCTTTGTTTTACAAGGGCAGTGGATGCACATATTTTTAATAAAGAAAAAATAGCTTACAGCCACATCCCTACTGCACAGTGAGGTGCAGTCGCTTCTGACACTAAGCAGCATTGCAATGGCTTTGCCTTATACCCAGTCTGGAGAAGTGCCATCCATCAGGTTCACTGAATTAAACTCAGTATAGCACATGAGTAACTGTAGACCTTTAAACCACCAGACAACTGCAAAATTTGGTCATCTTGTGTGGATGTCTAAAAAGTTTATGTATATATGCAAATCAAACCAGCACAAGAATAGATGTCAAAATAAACAGTGGAAATACAATTGATCACACAACTATAGCAGATCTTTGTTTCTCTCTTCCTAAGTGCTGACTACAAGAGTAACTATTAAATTTCAACCATCACTGTGTCTTGATCTGGTAATTGCACTTCTCTGCATTGTGAGTTTAAAAAATGGAGTAATAACTCAATTATGTCTGATTATGAGACTAATATGATTGATCTTCTGACTAATAAGGATACTAGAGGGAATCCTCTTGGTCCAGAGAAAGCAGCATCTAATGACACAAAGTCATGTGTTGGCAGAAGCACCATAAAGATGTTTTACATAAAAGCCCTTAGTCTAGCCAGCTTCAGAAATCCAACCTGAAATCCAGCTATATCAAGTTGATAGCACCTCTTTCAGTACCACATGATAACATGTGGTCATTACATTTTGTTATTGTACAATGTTTTCATACATAGCTTGTTTCTGTCTACATTGCCAAGAATCTAATTGCAATAAGTGACTACCATATTACTAGCATGAATAAGACCCTGCTTGTCTAGGGCTGGATTTTTCAAAATAATGACTGCAAATCAGATGCTTACCACTTACTCTCAAATTGTCATCATGTGCCTGCATAAGCAAAGACCTCCAAGGGGTTTCATGGTGCAATAGGTATGCAAAATGTTGAGAATCATTCCTCTTCAGCATGTCTTCTTAGGGAGGATTCTTGGGAAACATCTATTCAAATAGTCAGGAAAAAACAGATACAAGGTGACGGAACATCTCGAACATAAACCACCGCACTTTATATATAAGAATTTTCATTGTAGCATTTTGGCCTATGTTATTCTCCACCTTAAGTGCCCATTTAAATCACATTTTCAGCTTTCAGCAGAACCGTGCAGAAATATTTGTATGTCTCATATGGTTCTTCCCCCTTTTCCAAAAATTATCTTTTCCCCACAATAACACAACAAACTCACTTTCTGTTAATTGCTCACTAAAAGAGAGTACCTTGGGGCTTTATTAAGTAAGATTTCTGAGAGACTGAACCATGTGTGACCTAAATTGGCTACATAAGTGGTTTCTGGAGGGCATAGAGCAGTATTCACAAACATAATCGCCTTTCACCTTGATGTTAATTATACACTTTGCCATTCAAAATAAGTTATGGCCATGAGCTAAAGCATTTCTAAAGTAAACATGTCAGGAAAGCAAGATACAGGAGAATTAATTAAAATAGTAAATTCAGCACTATTAAAAATGCCTTTTCTTTTTGCGCTCAATTTCTAGTGTGACCTAAACAGAAAACAACCACTGGTCTCTAAAAGGAAGGCAGCAAATTTTCACCTCTCTAGGTTGCTTTGTTTAAAAATAAAAATATAATGCACAGGTCTTTTCCTCAGAATACGAAAATAAATGGGTCTTCCTGGTTAACAACAATTTGAGCAGCTGGAAGTGCCTCAGGGTCTCATAAAACACATTTTCCCTAGGAAAAAAAAATGTTTTACATACCTATCATTTTTACATTTCATTTTCTGTTTGGGGTTTTTTCTTCCCTTTTTTAAATTAAGGGTATTTATACAAAAACAGAATCTTTATTTCTGAATTCTGCTCTACTCCACCGAAGTCAATATGACTCATTTTTGAGCGTGAGTTTTCTGGTGGGGTTTGTTGCATGCTGTTTAAGGGAGGACATTAAGAACCCAACAAAAATCACCATGATCCAGAAAGCAAAGCCTCCAGCCAAAAGAGACGGCATCCAGAATTTATTGATTGCCAACAGCTATTAACGATGAGTTTAGAAAAGCATGTTCCAGATCTGGCCAACTTTAAAGCACTGGCTCAGCTGAGACAAAAGTACTAGAGTTTACAAACAGATTTTTTGGGGTATTTAAGAAAGATCATAAAGAAGATGTTTGAAAAAAATTATGGAAGTTTTTTGCTTTTAATTGGCATCTGCCAATCTGTTAACAGGATACAGTGCAGTTGAGGATACAGAACAAAGAGATAGTTCAGGTTTTTCCTGTCATTTCAAGCTTTGAAACAACCCTGCTCACTTCCTACTAGATAGACTACCTCAGCCCCTCAGAAGTCCTACTGGGGCACTGCCTCTGAATCCAGGCTGTGCTGTCTTCTACATTGTCTCCTACTTCAAACTCCAAAATTCAGTGTGAAGAATTCCGTTTCTCATTTGATTGAGATCTCCGTTTTCACTCTCTTTTCCATCCACTGTTTTGTTTGCCTGGTACCTAAATGCTAACCAAGTCTTCAGTGGTCCTCTGTAAGCTGACAAAAAACCAAACTAAAATATAAAAATAAATGTATGTAGCTTCAGAAAAATACATGACAGATTTATAGAAGATTAATCCACTGAAAGGTTCAGTACCTGGGACAGTGTTTTGGGAAAGTTTATTTTGTCTTTATGCTTTTTTCCTAAACCATTGCTGATGAATTGTGCTAAATCAGACTGCTGACACAAATAATCCTTTGATCTGAGCTAGCAGGGTTGTTCTTATGCACTGTCTGTACAATACCTCCATTCTCTGTTTGCTCTTTTATGTTTCTTTATAGAAACTAAGACTAAGCTTCTTGCAAAACAATTTTGTTGATATCTGACATACTTTATAAACTAAGTAATATTTCATAAGCCTGTAACATCACCCATTTGAGTCATACTGGATATTATTTACAAGCATAATAGATTAAATTAATACTAGAAGTATCATTGTGAAGCACTTTCTTTACGATTACAATACTAAAGTTTAGATAAAGAATTTCTCACCTCCTTGAGGATATTAACTGCAGACCAAAAGTAATGATGAGGGCATTGACTAAGCACACAATAGAATAAAAAAAATTAGGGAAAATTTTCAAGTCTCTTTTAAGTCATTATTTTCGCTGATCAAGTTTATTTTTTCCTTTATAGGCGACATTTTAAGTCTTAACTCAAACCTCTAAAAAGTACTAGAGTCCCCCCGTACTGGGAACTTGTGAGACAGGGACTACTCACAACAAGTACATGGAGGTTCTTGAGTTTGTCCAAAACAGGGCAACAAAGCTGGTGAAGGGTCTGGAGCACAAGTCTTATGATGAGCAGCTGAGGGAGCTGGGGTTGTTTAGCCTGGAGGAAAGGAGGCTCAGGGGTGATCTTATCACTCTCTAAACTGCCTGAAAGGAGGGTGTAGCCGAGTGGGGGTTGGCCTCTTCTCACAGGTAACAAGTGTTCAGACAGGAGGAAATGACCTCAAGTTGTGCCAGGTGAGGTTTAGACTGGATATTAGGAAAAATTTCTTCACTGAAAGGCTGGTCAGGCATTGAAATAGGCTGCCCAGGGAAGCGGTGGATTCACCATCCTTGAAAGTGTTAAAAAGGCATGTGCATGTGGCACTTGGGGACAAGTTAGTGATCAACACGGTGGTGCTGAGTTAACAGTTGGACTCAGCGATCATAGAGGTCTTTTCCAGCCTCAATGATCCTATGATTCTATGAAAGACGTTCTCAGTTTTTAGTTCAAATCCTTATCTAAAATCCTCAGTGAGGTGCTTAGAGATTTCAGTGCTTTTGTCTTCTTTGTAGCACTTCAAGCGATGCATACTACTTGAACATACACTTAGTACTAAACTCTCTTAATGTCCGTGAACATTTTGAGGTATTTTGAAAGAAGATGCAAAATTCTCCACTACAGATTACCAGAAAAGTTATTACAGTCCACTCTTATTTCCCTTCAAATTTCACTGATTTCTATGTCCTTTCTTAGGAAAAAGTGTCAACACCATTACCCAGCTGATTATTTTGCTGGAACTTTGGACAAATAACCTATGCCCCATTATTAAAAATCTTTCTGAAATTTATCTTTTTTGCCAGTACTATGTTCCCCTCTATTTTCAAACTGTTAAATAACAGCTGAGGAATCTTATATGCAGCAGTTGATTCAGACGCATTATTATGTTCAGGTTGCACTATTGTACTTTAAGACATCACTCTGATTGGTCTGGAAGTCCACCTTTGCCAGGTCTTGTCATAAAAACTGCTAGCTTATAGCACACGAGAAACATTTCAGAGACGACTTTAAGTCAGTCTCCTAGTGCGATGTTTTAAGTATATAAATCAACAACCACCAAGAATAATGATTCAAGGTATCAGGTTCCTACAACAGTGATGCAATTTATTATACTGCTCGCTGTTACTTGCAAAATAAGCAAAGTTGAGCTGAGATAAATAAGCTTTAAAATGTCATAATGAGGAATAGTATCTGAAAGAGCCAAATTGCTTATAGCAGAACTGAGACAGAATGAACAGACAGTGTTAGTAAGTCACAGGCAGACAGACCTTCACCTCTGAGAAGTTGCAGAGTTGCAGAATCATTAACTATTGGATATCACATCCTTAAGGTATCCTAAGAGATATGTTACTTATACTGAAATATTTTTAAAATATCCTTTTCTTAGAAAGTATTCTACAGAAATAAATATATGCATCTAATGAGGCATTAATGCAACAAATGCATCCTAACCAACCTGTAACTGAAAAATAAGGAAGAAGGCAACAAATTATTTGGAAAATGCTAAAATATCTACATGAGACAGATATGATGCAGGTAAGAATATATATGGGAAAGTAACAGAGTAGCTACAACTGCCTAGGTCACACAGTGACAAGGGGAGTTTATGCAACTGAAGATGACAGAGATATTAGTAATTTCTCAGTATTTATTAGTATTAGCTGTAGTAAATTATTTAACACATTTCTGATTAGCTGCACCACACAAAAGTTATGGCTGCAGCAAATTATTTCAGTAGTCATTCTTAAGAGCAACTTTACTCCATAGAATAAGAAATCATAAACAAATCAATATTTTCACCACAGTTGTCTGAAGTACAGATAAAAGCCCTGTAATTACATCTGGATATGAATATAATTACATCTAGATAGAATAAAATCTAGATTAATGTAAGTACTATGAAAACTATGACATGGAAAGTTGTGGATGCTGAAGGCTCAGTCGCTGAGAGATTTTCCAGCTTTCTGCCAGCGTCCGTGTGAAAGTCCTTGCTTTCACACGGATGCTGGCTGAAAACAGTTAGAGGTTTTTGTAAACCAATCCCTTTATCTTGCAGGT
The DNA here is from genome assembly GCA_013397775.1 of Eulacestoma nigropectus. NCBI lineage: Eukaryota > Metazoa > Chordata > Aves > Passeriformes > Eulacestoma > Eulacestoma nigropectus. Next base: position 3,866,388 of record VZTE01005061.1, on the reverse strand, counting down.
GCAAGATTGTTATGCAGTATTGTTGTTACTGACTGAAGAAATATTTTGAAATGGGTGTTGTAGAGTTCAGCCAATCATTCTGAGAGGTGGACGGTCAAAGAACCAATACCCTTATGCCACTAAGATATATAAACGAGTTTATAAATTAATAAACAATTCCATTCCATTCCATTCCATTCCACTTCTTCCTGGATCAAGCCTATGTTGTTTCGCTCCGTCCCCAGTACAACAACGACAGAAGGTAGCAACAGAAACCAATCCGAGACTGATATGAGAACACTCTTTATATTCAATCCTTTGCGCTCTTCAAGCCTGAGACTCCAAAAAGATTGTCTAGGTCACAGCATTAATTAAATATACCAGCAATATTTGTTATCAATCATAAAGCAGTGTTTTGTTTCAGGTATTTACTAGTACATCTAATATACTTCAAAAATTATTGTCTTTTTCCATTTTGATCCCATTAATTGACTGGGAGCCTTTCTATACTCTGCCGTAGACCTGAATGGGATTCACGGACTCTCCAATAAAAGAACTCAAGCAAAAACAGTACAAATAATGAAAGAGTTTATGCAGCAAATATATGAAATATATAAAAGCTAAATGAGCTAACTTTAGGCACAGGTCTGGTTTAGTATGCTGACTTTGACAAAATGAGAGCTATCTCCAAGAATGAGGAGCCAGAATTCTCTCTGTTCTTCTTCCCAGCTGACAGAATTTACAGCTCTGTGAGAAAAGTTTAGTTTCCACAGGCCATTTGGCCCCTGTTCCCCTGTTCAGAACGCTAGCTGGTCTGCAAATTAAAACATTTTCTGCTACAGGGTATATGCCCTACTAAGTCTACATCGACACTAGATGGCACAATCACCTTGGGGAAATTACCAAAGGCTACTGGGACAATCACATACTTGTCGATATCACTTCCTCCTCAGGGAGCAAAAGCCTTTTGTACCACTAACTAAACTTAAACTTTCAATCTTATTGAAACATAAGAGAGAAACTATACTCATTTACAGTAATACAGGCAGTATTTCTAATGTTACAAGATATTGTTAAAAAAATACAAACCAATGACTCCTTTCACATAAACCACTAAAAAACACGTTGGATGCTTTCACTTGCAGCTGTTTTCTAACTGATTAGGATTGAGACCAGCTTCCAAGCATTAAGAAACTGCCACCTCTGACCACCAAACTAGAAATGTTTTCTGGTCAGCATTTCTGTTCTTACTCTATTTGAAAGAAGATAAATTTATATACACCGGCTGAAAACATCATAACCCCATTTTTAAGAAAGAGAATTGAAAAATTTTCAGTAAGCATACCAAGAATTAGCTGATTGTTCACCAACATTGTGAAATAAAAAGTAAGGATAAGGTCAGAATTAAAATAAATAAATGTTCCTAATAAAAGAACTCTATCATCCGTGTGATGATTCATACAGTTTTAGTGATTGCTTAGCCCTCTAATTTGTCTAAGTCTCTCTGCAGGGCCTCCTTGCCTTCAAGGGAGTCAACAGCTCCTCCCAGTTATCATCTGCAAACTTGCTTGGGATCCCTTCAAGTCTTGAGTCCAAGACATTTACAAAAATGTTGAAGAGCACAGGGTTGGCGATGAAGCCCTGTGGAACCCCACTAGTGACAGGTCACCAGTCTGATGTCACCCCATTCACTAAAACCCTTTGAGCCCAACCCATGATCCAGATGCTCACACATCACATGATGTGTTTATCCAGCTGTGTGCTGGATATTTTATCCAGGAGGATCCTGTGAGAGACAGCATCAAAAGCTTTACTGAAATCCCAAAAGAGAGCGTCAACTGGCTTCCATTGATCAACTAGGTGGGTTACCTAGCCATAAAAGGAAAATGAAAGTCCTGATAAGTAGACTTTACCCTTATGAAACCATGCTGGCTGTGACTGATGACTGTCTTATCCATCAGATGTTTTTCAACTCCCAGAATAATCTTCTCCATAACCTTACCAGGCACTGAAGTCAGACTAAGAAGCCTGTAATGTCCAGGGCCACCCTTCTAGCCCTTTTTGAAAACTGTGACAATGTTAGCCAACTTCCAGTCAACTGGGACCTTTCCAGATTCCCAAGATCCTTTAAATATCATCAAGAGAGACCTCAGTCTCATAAATACCCTAAGAGCTAATTCACAGCATTTTCATTATGTCAGCCATTGCCTATAGCTGAGAAAAACTAAAATAAAGCCAAAAGAAATGAAAACTATTTTACAACACATACAGGGAGCTGGTGGCAGATCTTGGAATGCAGCAGCCTGGTTTGCTCTTGAACCATGAGGCCAAAGTCACACATAACACCAGGGAAGGCACTGTAGTTGCAGTGTTTTACAGTACTATCACTATAACTTCGTGCTGCTCATGTCTAAGATAAGAAGGAATAATAAATAATACCAGGACGAAAAGTAGACCTCATTCACTTCTCAGAGGGCTTTCCTCAAGTGCAAATTCCAAATATTCTGAACAGAGTTTTCAGAAGTTCCCTTGAGGTCTTCCACAGAATTTTTCCCCTATAAATGATAATACACTTGAGCTGAAGCAGTGTTTCTATTGACACTTATAAGCATGGCTAGCAGTTGATTATAAGCCATCATGCTATCAAGTCTGAAGCTTACCAGGCTATTTCATTTTCATGGAGAAATTTCCATTAGGCAACACTGCAAGTGTCTTGTTTGTATTCATTTAATGAACATCATTTAAGGACTGTTAGACTCTTTTAAGCTACTCCTACCAAGACAGTACCAGCTTCTTGTTTGAATAAAACGATATAAAAGTATAAAATTAGGCAGATGATTAAATTGCTGGTACATAGCGGTAGTGATAAAGGCCATTGCAGCACTGGATAACATCTTTGAAAATACACATGAGAAATGGTCCTGCTGAGGCCTTGGCAGGGGAGGAGAGAGGCTACAGACATCACAGCAGGAGTTCCTCTGCAGACACTGAGGAAAACAATGGTTTAGCAGGTTCTCACCCTCCATATCATGCCACTGTGGAGCAGACGTGCCCCTGCAGCCCTTAAGCATCCACAACAGAGGCAGGTAATGCTTTAACCCCAGCTAGAAACAAAGTGCCATGCAGGGGCTCACTCTCCTCACCAGCTTACTGGGGGAGGGAACTGGAGGAGTAAAGATGGGAAATCTTGTGGCTCAAGATAAAAGCCAATTTACTAGGGAAATCAAAAGCCACATATGCAAGCAAAGCTGGCAACACCATCACTGCTACCAGCACCAGTGCTGCAATGGGCTCATCTGCCTCTGTGCTGCCTCCTCCCACCATATCGCCTGCACTGCTGGTCAGCCCAGCCAGCCCTCCCAGGTCTCCCGTGTCAAGACGGTGTCCAGCAGGCCTGCCAGATCATGACAGTAGTGAAGCAATGTCTCTGCAGCCACAGGGCAGCTGCCCACTCCATGTGGCCATGGGGTTGGCCAGTAGCCATGGAGCATTGCCGTGCAGCCATTGTGACACCACTGGTGAGGTTGGCTCTGTAAAGCACTTGCATCACAAAGGGCTCCAGCCTGGCACCCCTATAAAAGCAGGGCAGCCGCCCACAGCACTGAGCCAGCACCACCATGGCTGGCTATAAGCGGCGGGCCAGAGGGCGCAGGAGCAGGAGCAGGAGCCGGAGCCGGAGCCTGCGGAAGACACGGCGCACTGGTCACAGCCGCTCTCGCCGCCGCAGCACGCGGTCAAGGGGCCGACTTGCAGCACATGGCCCAATCATCAAGCACCGGCCCCTCAAGAGACGCAGACGCCGTGAAGAAGAGGAGCCGGATGAGCTGGATGAGCTGGATGAACTGGAGGAGCCAGTAGATGACTTCGAGTTCTAGAGCCAGAGCCCCTGAGAAGACCAGCCACCAACGAGCCTGGCTCCGACAATAAAGCATAGCAAGCTCGCACAATGGGTGTGTGTGTCCCTGATATACTGTGCACTAGCAGTAGATCGCTCGGTGTCTGCCTGTGTCCCAGGGGTGTGGGTGGCCCACAGGTCAGCATGCCCATGTCCATGCCCAACAGCAGGATGTGTGCGTCCAGGCATGATGTTCCTGTGTGTGATCTGTGTGTATGAGGATGCTCATGTGTGGCATGTGCACGTGCAGGGTTGTCCTTGCCCAGGATGAGGTGTGATTGTGTCTGCAGCCCATAGCTGTGCCTGGCCTGTGGGGAGTGCACATGACCAAGGACACATGGATAACCTCTGCTCCTGCCACTGGTCCCTTGGGCTTCCTTTTTGGGTCCCTCTTATTGCAGGCTCCCTAGGGGCTGAGCAGAGCCCACAGAGAGAAGAACCCTCAGTGCCTCATGCCCTCTCCTGTGCCACTGCTGGGGCTTCAAGGGTAAAGGCCAGACAAAACAGTGCAAGTTGCTCTGCCTATCCCACTCTTGACTCGCACCTTGGCCATCCCCCCACTCCTGGCAGGGCTGTCACACTGCCCTTCACAGATCTCCCTGTAGAGAGACTCCCTGACCCTGCAACACGCTTCTCAGTGCTGCAGTGCTTCCCTCTTCCTCCTGCTGGTGCTCTGTGCCTATAGTGGGCTTGGGTTGACGAGGACTTCAGAGTGAGGAGACAGTCTGGAGAGCATCTGTGAGACAATGCCACCAGGTGCCCCATGTCGGCCAGGGCTAGTGCCAGCCAGGTCCGAGGAGGACTCGCCGCTGGCCAAGGCTGAGCCAATTCGCAAAGGCTATAGTGCCTCAGGGATAATGTCTTTAGGAACACATGCAAGAAACAGTCCTGCAGGGGCCAGGGCAGGGGACAAGGAGGAGAGGAGGTGCTCCAGACAATGCAGCAGGAGTTCCTCTGCAGACACTGGGGAAGACCATGATTTGCAGGCTCTTACTCTGCAGCCCATTTTGTGCCATTGTGGAGCAGACGTGCCCCTGCAGCCCTTAAGCATCCACAACAGAGGCAGGTAATGCTTTAACCCCAGCTAGAAACAAAGTGCCATGCAGGGGCTCACTCTCCTCACCAGCTTACTGGGGGAGGGAACTGGAGGAGTAAAGATGGGAAATCTTGTGGCTCAAGATAAAAGCCAATTTACTAGGGAAATCAAAAGCCACATATGCAAGCAAAGCTGGCAACACCATCACTGCTACCAGCACCAGTGCTGCAATGGGCTCATCTGCCTCTGTGCTGCCTCCTCCCACCATATCGCCTGCACTGCTGGTCAGCCCAGCCAGCCCTCCCAGGTCTCCCGTGTCAAGACGGTGTCCAGCAGGCCTGCCAGATCATGACAGTAGTGAAGCAATGTCTCTGCAGCCACAGGGCAGCTGCCCACTCCATGTGGCCATGGGGTTGGCCAGTAGCCATGGAGCATTGCCGTGCAGCCATTGTGACACCACTGGTGAGGTTGGCTCTGTAAAGCACTTGCATCACAAAGGGCTCCAGCCTGGCACCCCTATAAAAGCAGGGCAGCCGCCCACAGCACTCAGCAATCACCACCACCATGGCTGGCTACAACCGGCGGGCCAGAGTGCGCAGGAGCAGGAGCCGGAGCCAGCACCTGCGGAAGACACGGCGCACTGGTTACAGCCGCTCTCGCCGCCGCAGCACACGGCCAAGGAGCCAACTTGCAGCACATGGCCCAATCATCAAGCACCGGCCCCTCAAGAGACGCAGACGCCGTGAAGAAGAGGAGCCGGATGAGCTGAATGGGCTGGATGAGCCAGTAGATGACTTTGAGTTTTAGAGCCAGAGCCCATGAGAAGAACAGCCACCAACGAGCCTGGCTCCGACAATAAAGCATAGCAAGCTCGCATGATGAGTGTGTTGTGTCCCTGATACACTGTGTACCAGGATTAGATCGCTCGGTGTCCGCCCGTGTCCCAGGGGTGTAGGTGGCCCACAGGTCAGCGTGTCCTTGTCCATGCCCAACAGGTGTGGGTAGCACAATGCGTGGGAGGGTTTGGGATCAGAGTAATAGGTCATGGACACATGCACACCTCATCCTGAACACCCCTGGCTTTTATGTCAAGCCACAAGTTTTCTCAGTATTTTACTTTTCTGATTCTCTCCCCTAGCAAGCTACCCTCGAGCTCCCAGCAGTACTGTGGGAAAGGGCACAAAGCACCAAATGTTATTCTTTGTGTGGGCTCTGCTCGGCCCCTTCGGACTTTGCAAAAAGAGAGACCCAAAAATGGACCCCAGGGGACTAGAGAAAGCATTAGGGACATCTATGTGAGCCTGTTCACACGCACTGCCCAACAGGGAGACATTACATGTGTTGTTTATATTCATCTATTCATCCCTGAACACCTTCAGAACTTCTGGCTGAATATTATCCAGGCCTAGGCATTCTTACTAGTACGTTTTATAAAATTTATGTATATTTTACAATAACATGTATGTGTATTAGCAGCTATGTAATTTAGTATAAATGTTCTCTCCCCTTAAATCTCCTCAGATGTCATTCTAGCAGTGGTATTCCACTTAAATATGTGGAAAGTAGTTTACTAGTGAAACTTATTCCATAGGTTCTATAACTTACAGAAGTTTGCCTAGATTTAAAAAGCAATTGGAAGGATTAACGGAAGAAAATTCTGTCAGAGGCTATGAAATATAAAAACTTCAAGCCCAGGAATACTTGGGAGTATCCTCTGGGGAACTATAATTTTAAGTTTGACCTGCTCTGTCGCCCTGGTTTTTCTACTGTTCTGTGTTTTTACTTTTGTAGTAGAAAAACCAGGGCGACACTGCTCAAACAGTGCTTCACCATTCTATGTTGGCCACTACTGGGCATTCTTTTGTAATTATATAATAGTGTGAGAAGCACAAAGACAGACAAAGAGAAAGAAAGTTCCATCTTTTGCCTCATAAAATGTTTCTCAGACACTCAGAAACACCCATAAGTGAGAGCCAATTCTCAGCATATAAAAGAAACATTTGTTTCTTTATTTCCTTTCTGTAGCAAAGAAAGATGTCCTTATCAGCCAAATCAGCTCTGGTCTGACACTCACTTCAATAAATGCGAAGTTACCGTGGTGCTGATGGACAAGTGTCCTCTGCATAGAAGCAATGGCTTTAATTTGAAGTTTGGTCAGCCCAAAAGACTCTCTGATGAGTCAGTGAGGTACAAAGACTAAACTGGGTATTTAGTCTTCTGGGAATCTTGAAGTTGTGACGTAAAGTGCACTGCTGTATGTTGTGCAAGGCTGTCTGGCTGAAAATGTTCAGTGCAAAATACCCTTGCAGGCTCAAGAAAAGAAATAAATATGAAGGATGGGAAGAGTGAACAATCCAACACCAAAGATAATTGCTAGGAATAAAGAAAAGAGTTGTTTAGCATTTCAAAAGGTGTCTTTCTTCTTATATGTGTTCACAGTGTTCCAAATCCATCAACAAACCCAGAAATCCTCAAGCTAGATAGAGTAGTAGCTGCTTGTTCCAAAGGAGATCATCACCCTGATGGATGGTAATATATAGAGCTGGTATGTCAGTGTGGGCTAATCTGAAGCTACAGGGGCAATCTGTCAATTTTAACAAAGACAAATATAGCTTCTGTGTTACAGTGTTTCCCAGTGCCAGGTACTGGCCATTGGTTTCCCCAACATGATGGATTTTATGGTCAGGTGTGGTGACATCTCATGACCTAAATAGCTTTCAGAGAATGGCTGGTTTGTTTTGAATGATTATGGATTATACTCCAGAACTCCCTGTGATAAATGGTGTCTCATGCTTGCAAGTATTGCATGGACACGGATAAGTCCCAGCCAGCTCTTGGACTTGATAAACATCCTTGTGTTTTTATTGCAAGTGTCTGTCCATATTCTCCCCATGCTTTATAACTCCCTCCTTTGTTTCTCAATCATCCTACATAAATCGATAATCACATCCTCCTTGGTACATCCTTGCAGCATTACATATGGAAATATGAAGAAGACATTGAAGTCAGAAATACTGCTAAATGAAGGTACGAAGCAACATCTGATTTCAGCTACAGATCATGAATTTTAGCCATAGCAGCAACAGGGACTGCAAACCAAACTCTTACTTTCTTGTGTTCTGTCACTATGGAGCTACACCAGTGATGCCTCTCCCTGTCGTGCACAGCCAAACCTGCACAGGAAGTAGCACTGGTTATGTGCTCCCACACCCTCTAGAGGAAAATCCTGTAAGCAGGAGTGTTGAGCAGAAAGAGCACAAGCAGGAAGTTCTGAAGGTGACGGAGCCCACTCTGCACAGAACCAGACTGAATCCAGCAAATTTCTCTGGTTATGCTGTATATATGATAAAGTTAAATTTAGCTCTGTATGCTTTACCTACCAAACTAATGGAAAAATTTACTACCACAGAGTATTGATACTGCATCAAAGAAGAGGGTCCATGTCTGAAGTATCTGGAACAACAGTTCTCAAGCTACACATCTATATAAATTTAACTGAGTTGCGGACTTTAATAAGAACTAATGAAGCAAGCTTTCTTGCACTATAGGCTAATGCACTCCAATAATTTATGGTTTGAACAGACAGTGCTTCTGTTTTCCTTCTTTTTTGGTATTTTCCACTCTTTTCTTTAAAGAATTTCAGTGTTTTGCATTTCTCTTTGTGCTAGGAATTAGCATTTTCAATTGAAGGCTCTTCCCTCTCTGAGCACTCTGTGTCATGTTTTGAATATCAGGCAGCATGCTGGCAGCAGGGGAGAGCAGGGAAGCACCCACAAGCAATGCCTAATGAAGAAGACAAACACCAGCAACAGCAAGAGAAGAAAGAAAATTCCAGAGTATTCCTTCCATCTGTTCGCTATACTGTGACAAAGTCCATTTTTAATGTAATAGCCAAAGAGATTTTAAAAATGCTTCAGTACTGAAGGAACACATTTCCACTAAAGAAGTTACTGTACCACAAGCAATGACCTCTTTCCTGTTTGAAATGCATTAAATACTGCAGTTCTTCAGAAAGCGAGGGACTGTTTGTGGGCACAAGATGAATGCAGGTGAGTGTTACACAAGCTTTTCATGCAATGATTTTTGGCATGCCTGCCTGTGACCTGCAGTACCCAAGCTGCTCCAGTCCTTCCTGAGCCCCTCACATTAGTCGCACCTCACATCTGCATCCAGATTGTTGTTGTAGGATCATAGAACTACAGACTCATAGAATCATAAAGTCATAGAATCATACAATCATACAATCATAGAATGCCAGGGCTGGAACGGACCTTTAACATTATCTAGTTCCAAGTCCCCTGCCCTGCGCAGGGACACCTTTCACTAGACCAGCACTGAACATCTATTGAACACAGCTCAGCTAATGCCAGACCCTTCTCCCATGATTCATGTCCATACCCAAACTGATTTCTGCAGATAAAAATCCATGTTACCAGAGCCATTTCAAGCTCCTTAATAAACTAGCTTGAAATAGAGCTGAAACCAAAGCCTACCATTGTGATACAGGTCACTGAGAATAATACCAAAACAATGATTTCCTATATAGGTATTATGGCTCCTAGTTCCTACTATTTTGGTTTTTGGAGTGTGAATGTTTTACAGGACTGAAGTAAAGGCACAAGATAATCTGCTTTCTGTTGAACCCTGCAGGCTGGACTCTTATCACTGGAATCAGAAACACAGGGAATGCTGGAAGACAATTTTTAAGCTCAGTCACATAGCAACCAGTAATCATATATACAGCTCTCACTGCGAATATCCAAATTCAGCCATGGTCACACTTCAGGCAAATCAACTGTACTCCAATCAAGCCAGCAACTCTGCTGCAATGCAGAAAATATCAGATTCATCAACACCAGAGGCATTTAATACGACATACAGACAAAACAAGCCCTAACTCAAATCTTCACCAAAGAGGCAGTTCCTGTGACATAGCTCCAATTAGCAATTTACGTGTATTGCAATATCAGACAGACTCATTTCATCTTAATTTGTTTAAACAAATGCAGTCCTACCATCAAGTAAATGGTCGCGCTGAGAGCTGATTATGATCACCTGTTCTTGTTCAGCGTAACAACCAAAGCCTTCCTTGATATCTGCTCCCTCTGTACACATCAAAACTCTGTTTAAAAGAATTCTCAAATCAGGCCATGGGAGCATATATATGCCATGGGAATTTTTCACAGGAAACAAATACAGTAAATCAAGCCAGTAAATTTATACCAAAGATGTAAAGATTAAATGGTTTGTTTATGGGTTTTTTCACAACCTGACATTCAAAAACAGTTCCAGAAACTTCCAGGATTTGTTTCCTTAGGGGATGGGGAGTATTTTACAACCAAATTCCTCTTTACTAGCTCATGAAAACTGCAAGGAAAAAAAAACCACAAAGTCATTCTCTTTTATTTGTTACAAGCAGAACTCTCACTGCAGGATGTTTAATACATATTGGAATCCTGATATATCATCCTCTATGCATGAAGAATAAGGGCAATTTCAAAAGAGTTCCCTCCAACTTAACTAAAAAGAAAGAAACGGGGGAGTGGAAGGGGGAAGGGAGAAAAGATAAGTTTGTTGCTTGCCTTTCTAAAACACTTAGAAAAAAAGAGAGAAAAGCCAGGTGCCCAGTTGCCAGTGTGCAAGACATTATAGAAAATCCAATGTATCTGATGACAGAAGGGGCAGAAGCCTAATCCTGCCTGATTCAAAATGCATAGGTTATTTGAGCCTAAGAGAAATTTCCTCAAGCTATTACCACTGCAACACCCATGAGATTCAGTAAGCAGTTCTTATTTTATTGATAATGTTTGTCCCTGCCCAGAACTTGTGTATGGCTTTATTAATCTGAAAGACTCAGTAAGTGGTTGTCATGCTCTAAGGTTTCCTTAAACAGACTGATACCACTAGAGCTTTCTAACATTCAGCCTGTTTGTTAACAGAATGGCAACTTCTGTCACTTCAGCAAGAGACTTGTGGTGTACTTTATAAATTATGCTGCATTAGAAAAAGAAGCAGGCAGAAAGTTTGTAAGGATATTTTGAGAGTCTTCTAGTTTGCTGATGCTCAAATTCCCCAAATGCAATACTCATTATGATTTCTGGACCACATGCAGAGACAAGGGAAAATAGAAGATGAGCTGAAGAAAACAAAAATTAGCTTCAGCAATGCAGGCAGATGTCTAATGGGAAATATGTCTTCCTGAAAGGGTAGTGGAAGTCCCATGGAAGTGAAAATCAAATTTACTCAAAGATCAGCCTCAGGACTGATTTTTTTTAGTAACATTAGTAATTCAGGCCCAATAAGGAGGAAGACCCATGTCTACTTAATCTCAGCATAACTATGAGTTACTGATGCAACATGGACATTAAAGATCCAAACACGATTCTGGGAGGTTTCAGGTAAATATTAACAACAAACAGGCAAGTAAAAATGTCACTATAATCTCAAATATGATGCAGTTGATGTGCAGGTCCTCTGACTATTAACCCTGAGATTATTAACCCTCGGATTACTAACCCTGAGATCGGCCCAGTTGGTTAGAGCATAGTGCTAATAATGCAAAGGTCACAGGTGTGATCTCTGTACAGGCCATTCACTTAAGAGTTGGACTTGATAATCCTTGTGGGTCCCTTCCAACTCAGAATATTCTGTGATTATAGCAGGAGGAAGGGTTTCTGTGTTATTCCCACCTCAAAGAACAAGATCACAGAAGTAAAGGTTCAGGGAAGGGTGATAAAAATTTTCAAGGGATTTGAAAAGATCACACAAAGAGACACTGAAATGGCTTCAACTGTTTGCTTTAGAAAGAGGCTACAAAGGATGAGACAAGATAAAAGTACATCAAATAAGGAACCATACCAGTAAAGGGAGATGGGGAATTTCTGTTTTCTGTTGCATAATACCATAACAGGAAGATGTGCAATGAAACTTTGAAAAGTGAAAATTGAAAACTAGCAACAGGAAATCATTCTTCATACACCGGCAGAATTTCTTTTCATTGGAGGCTGAAGATACCAAGAACTTAACAAAACTCTGAAGGAACTGGGTGCTTACAGGGCATAATACCATATTCTGAAACCATTGAGTTGCATGCAGTCATCAGAAGACATTTCTTCCTCACTAAAATTCATGTTATCAACCCCTAAACCTGCCTAGACAAAAGAGAAACTGAAGGTAATCCTTGGGTGTTACTCTGTATTCAAGCATCTGACATTGCAAGAGCAAACCCTTGTCCCCGTTAACCTAATCACAATAACCAGAAGACAGTTCTGAAACCAAACTAAACCCAAGCCAAGCTAAAAATGAAATTAATCTACTTGCAAAACACAAACACACTATTTCACACTATTTTAAAATACAAAAGTTACAGTGCAAAAAGTAGGAGAAACATTTGTTTCTACCCACCCATATATAAGTGCTGTTTTTCCCCAGCTGACAAGCGAGTCTGAACTCCTACTTAACCATGCAGCTGTGAGATTTCCTTTGGAGAGATCTTTTTCTTTTTCCTAAAATTACTGACAACCTCAGCACTATTAACAACTATTACAAATTAATCACTTTCTGTGAGGTAAATGCACTTTTATGCCTGACCAAGCAATGTTCAAATCTGAAGATAAAGCTTTTTCACACATTAAGGACACATTGTGAACCTTCTTTGATATTTACTTAGGTCTTATGAAGTCTTGCTAGCACAAACCAGACTCCATTGCCATTCTGGGAACAACAGAAGTGTTTCTGAGTAGGTTGCTGGCTGAAGATTTGTATTAAATCCTGCATTTACTGTGGCAGGAAAATTGTGAGGATAGATGTGAATGACCAGTTGGGAGGCTGACATGGTCCAAGGAGAGGAAATCTGTTGCAGAGCCAGACTACCCGAGCCATGTTTACTGTCCATCTCAGAATCTGTCCCCAGATATGCTTCTCTAAGATACACATGTCCCCATGGGAAGGACTCCTGGTGCCTCTACTGCACCTTGCAACCTCTCCACCATTAGGACAGGGGTATCTGTACATGAGAGAGAATACCAGAATAAAAAAGTAAAAATAATTTCTTGCCTGAGCAATTTCCTTCTCACTCAGACAAATATTTTCTGCCTTCCTACACGGAAAACACAGTGCATGCAAGATTGCTGCCTCAAGGGTCGATACCTAAGTGATAGAACAGACATTTATCTGCTGTATCTATGGGTAAAAGAGACCCCAGCCTTAAAGTCTGCTGGCACTTCTCTTCGCTAGTATTTTCTGAACTTCCATTAGAAATCAAATTAATTTAATTTCTGAATTCCCTACACAAACAACCTCCCTCTGTATCCCTCCACTCCATCGCCTGGCAAACCTGGCAAACATGAGCATCTCAGGCACAAAATACTTCAGCTGACAGCATGACTTCTTCAACACTTAAAACTTTACTCTCAGTAAGAATAATGGAAGGTGAGATTCTTGGGCTGTATCCATCAATTTTTATTAAGCATTTCCTTCAAAGCTGTTAAGTTACTCATTCCCCCATCTAGTGACAGCAAAGCTCTGATCTGGAGAAGTGATGAAAGGTTCGGGGAAAAGAAGATGAGAGCCAACAATGAGAACACAATCACCAAAACTTCAGTCTCACCCAAGGCTATTAGAGCATACAGTGCTGGTTGTCATAAGTCACATAGAAACATAACTGCTCTGCAGAGTTCAATACACCTTGAGAGAATCAGATTTTTGTAAGCTGTGGATTGCATTTTTTTTCTCCCTCTCCCTTCTTTTTTTTTTTCCTTCCCTTCCCAGTGTACTCCATATCCACTTAAGTGAATTTGCTCCCTGTTTTGCAGGCAGGGAACACTGTACTAAGCATATCAGAGGCCTGGCGCACAATGGACTGTGGTACCATTTCAACAGGGTTGTGATGTACACTGCAGGAACAGTTTCAGTATTTGATGAAGATGACTGGAAAGCCAGTAGCTAGAAATCTCTGTCAGTCTGAAAGGGAAGCATAGGAAGAACACATTACCTCTTACGTGCTTGCAGGAGGGTACAGTAATGTCCCCTGAGCCACTAGGGAACTTAGAAGAGAGAACGGAATGGACCTAAACCTTGATTTGATCTGTGATTCCTATGCCCTCAGGAGAACCCAAGAGGAGAAACAAGTTAAGTGACTTGCTTATCTAAGTCAAAGGACATCTGCAATAGCCTTGCCTTTTAGGAACGTAGAGCACTCACTGAAACTGACCCAAACTGAGCTGTTCTGAACGGTCCTTTGGCAGTGGTGGCAGACCTAAAAAACCTCTAACTGTCCTCTTGTAGGCAGAAATGCCCTGTGGACAGCAGAAGACAGAGCAGGGTCTTCCCCTTGACCTGCTAAGTGATAGTCACCTGAATCTGTTCTTTGTGTGGATAATCCAACTGTGTCATAGATGCAAAGAAAGTTCAGGTCCAGATGGATAATAAATTAAGGTACAGCACCACAAACATGTTCAGACTGTTTTTAGTATCATCTTGGTTCCACTCATGGCACTGAAGAACAGCCCAGAGCTGGAACTAATAAAGCTTGCTAGGATTAATCTGGCATTATGCTAGGTCTAGGATTTGGAATACACAGATGTCCCAATGCTTTCCTATGAATCAGCCGAAGATCAGCTGCACTTCCTTGCTTCAACCTGACTCGACTCCACAAAGACATTTCAGCCACTCTCCATTCCCAGTCTCCAGGAATTGCGTTCTTGAGCCCAAGCTGTCATGTACCAGCATCACTCTGTTGAAACTGATGAGCCATATTTGAAATCAGTGTACCAGGCAACACAAGGAAGAAATCCCCCAACTCTGGATCCAGCAAACATGGTCCACAATCAACAGTGATTAGAGCAGTGGGTCCCAAGCCCTGTTTATGGTGGGAAGCATCAAACTCCACACCACATACTGTTAGACACGCTATTTAGGTTTCTCTGTTTTCTTGGATAGCCCAACCATCCAGTACACTGAGTAATGAAAAGATTTAAAATATGTAAAAGTATACCAGAAGTGACATTACGTCTGTGGCTTCCAAGATTTTATCTGCTAAATGTGCATCATTATTGTTCACCTCAAAGACTACTGCTACAGTAGTCAATTGATTTAAGAGCTAAATTCAAGTGAGTTCAGTTCCCACTGACTTTCAGTACAGTCAAGGTAGGTCCCATTGCAAAATTCATAAAACTCCTTATGAAAGTTGCTTAATCCCATATTTTCATATATATAGGTCCTACTTAGAAAGGAGAGAGATGTGAAGGTTGTGACCTGTGTACTGAAGTGAGAGATCTGTTTAGCTGCAGAACAGCTGTGTAAATTAGCTTTTCCCCAGAACTGTCAGAAACCTGGAAGGTACCTCATGACTGATGCAAGTTGCATCCTTCCTTCCTCTCCAAATCCTCAACTATATTGCAAATTATATCTGGGAAGGAATATCTGTGCAGCAATATTTTAAAGAGAGTCCTCGATGACAAGATAAGATTCTGGCTCTACTACCAGTCGTGACACAAGGTCTGACAAGGTCACAATTGGATGTGACAGGCTTAGTAGAAGATGTTTGGGTTGTTTCAAAAACACAGTCTATCTGCTAAGACTGTCAGACCAGGACTCTTATCCAAATCCAAACTTTGCCCAAAGTAAGCAGTGTTTGATTCAGAAATTTTCTCCTGCCCATTAGTATACTGCATAATTCAGAGATCATTAATTAGAAGTGCTTGTGCAGAAGGGAACTCTGCTCCAAGGTCTGCTATAAATGGTTGCATGTGCCTTGCTAATTACTGCTTTCTCGATGCCTTGTTTTGCTCCCCCGAAAAATAGGGTAATATTTTTTAAACTGTGGAACACTTTGAGACATTTTGTTAGAAAAGCAAAAGAGTATAGACCAAATCTCCAGATGACACGAAGCAAAATTATTCTCTCACTTGTTACCAGTCTACTAAAATTGTGAATGAAAATTTTTATAACTGGAAGCACCATTAATATCCTGTGACCCACAGGATAGCAAAGAAAAAAAAAGGGTTCAGACCCTTGCAATTGTAACGAAACAGATGTGGAATACACAAATGTGGAAAACTAAGGTCTAGAACAGAGAAATTACTTGCTTATGATGGCACTGTTAGCAGGACAGCTGACAGCCACTTCTTGTTTCACATCCATGTGCCTTAGACCCTGAACTCTGTCGTATCACAAACATCATTGGACACTCAACCCTTCAATTCAAGGACTGTAAAGACGACCTTTAATTCTTTGCAAGCACTTCTGACAAGCCTGTTTCCCTAAGTATTCTGCTCAGCTACTTATTCATTTTGTGCTGTTCATGTGCAGTCATAAAGATACAATATACTCTTCAGCTGCTCAGGTTCTCAGAATTCAGTCACACTAAACTTCAAAGGTGTGAAATTCAATCTAGGTCACAGCTCCATAAATCAGGAAATTTCACATTTCAACAGGACAAAAAAGTGGATCATACTACCCACACTCACAAGAATCTTCAGAATGACAGCTCTCAACATTTTTCATCATTAATTATCCAATTTTCTGATTGTGTTTGTCTCACCTGATATTCCTCCAGAATCCCTCTGGCACAAGGTGGGCTGGCTTTCTGCAGCTGAGATCTCTGCAAGCCTTAATCCTTCAGCTGTGTCCCAGTGAGAACTCAGACTCTTGGCCAGCTGGAACAAGCATCCCATTCCCCCACCTCCATAACACCAGGCACAGATTGTGGCTGTAACCCTGACTGGTATGTCAGAGTTAGAGAGTGAATGAGCATGCATCAAAGTATGTTTGAAAAGAAAATGCTACTCCATCCACTTAGCAAGTACATTTCAGGTAGGATGTCACAATGTGCTGTGTTACCTCACCCTACATTCCACCATGACAACCAGAGCAGAATTGTGTTTCTCTATAGCCCTCTTATTACTACTGATTCAACCACAGTGGCATGGGCATGAGCTGCATCTGCAACCTGGCCCATGACCCAGCCACTCAGCGTAGCTCAGGGTCAACCAATTACTGTTTCACAGTCTCAGCAAATATATCCTTTTCTAGCAGCAAGTTAGTTAAGTCTCAACCTTCCCACAAGGAATTAAGTGAGAATGAATGGCTCTGTGTCCAGCATTCCTTGCCGGAGGGCAGATTCATTTTAGTCATAGTTATTAGTTCCAAGATCTTGCAGAGGAAGAAAGCATAAATGAAAAGACACTGAACTGCATCTTAGGCTCCCAGCTGTTTCGTGATGCGGGTGATGAAACAGGATTGTTAAAAATATCCCATCAGAAATATGATCCAACCAAATATAGCTCTAATTCCTTTATGTGACTATAAGAGAGTGTAAACAGAGAGGAGACATCTTGGCATACAAGCTCAAGGGCTGTGCTATGATATCCTTCCTTTAATAAAGCCTTCTTGCAGCCATGTGCTAAAGGGAACACCATTGAAAAAAGGAAAAACAAAACAAAACAAAACAAACAAACAAAAAAGCAAAAACACAAACAAATAAAAACCAACCAACCACAAAATCAAACAAACCAAAAAAACAAAACAAAACAAAACAAACAAAACAAACCAACAACAACAAGAAACTACAGAATGTATTTTAGCCCTGGATCTAAAGGGCTAAAATAATTATACTTACAGTGACCATCAGGATTCTGTTGAAGTTTTTCAGATATAGTTTCATAAATCTTACTGTCTTCTTCCACAACGGAAATTTTCTTCACTGAGAACTTTAGTGCAGTCACTTTTTTTGAAGAATGCATTACCAGCTAAGCAGATACAGCAACAGCACATAGCTAGTCAAAGCAGGCAGTGAAGGAAACTGCTCCATCCCTTTGAGCAAAAAGGAGCTTTTTTAGTTTAAGAGACAGAAGACTTGACATAAATCAGAAGATTCCATGTACCAGCTTTAGACTTCTGAAGAGTTGGAATTAGAGACGCCTCTAACCTCTAGTAGGGGTTCCAGTAACAGTTTGTCTCTAGGGACTCTGTATTCTTGCTCTCACATGCAACGTTACCGAGGCCACTGATGCGGGCAGTAAGCATTTGTCAGAATTTTTGGTTGTGTTCCAATTCTGTCTAAAAACTGAGACAGAATATGAGAAACTAAGAGTTACTTGTATCTTTCATTTTTTAATAGGCTTCTCTTATTCTCCATGGAAATACACTGGTTAGGATAATGTCAGCTATATTCTGCTCTACCCCATTCCAGTGCAATGCATCACTGTATTCTATATGCACAGGAATAAGGATGCTATGCAGCAAAATTACTGCTTCTTTCCCAAAGACAAATGTCAAATTCCCTACTCCTAGCAGGATGCCGTCTGCTTCTGCCCCTAATGTGCTCCTGCTAACCCTCGAAACACCTGCTTTGTGATACACAGAAAATGCAGAGCTGCCAAGCAGGAAGGACTAGAAGTCAGGGAGCATGGAAAGTCTTCAGGCATCCTTACGGCATCACCATTCTTCCTGCTGGGCCCAATATTTGCACGGTCTCTCGTCCCAACAGTGATGGGGTCAGATGCTTGACCAAACCAAGACACAGGCAGCATAGCTGTTGTCATTTATTTCAGGGACTAGGCAGTACATATTCATTCCTGTCACTTAGGACCACTTACAGAGTGGTTCCTAAGTTTCTCCATCTGTTAGTTAATATCTCTGAGCCAGTGAAGGCCGAACATAGACATGGCCAATATTAGGAGATTGAGTTTCCTTGCTTGGTTACCACCATGCTTTTACCACCACTCCCACTCTTGCCCCAAACAACCACCAGTTCATTCACACTTAATGCTGGCTCTGCTCAATGACATTTATATTCTACTTACAGCATTAAGATCAAGTTGGATTCCAGGTAAATGAGAGTAAGACTCCAAGAGACAAGTGAGAGCTTTTACATAAAAAACTTCTTTATGGTTAACCAAAACAACATAATCTGTGTGAAAATCAAAGAAAAAATATCATATTATTAGTTTAATTAATGCTCTAGCAAAATAATGTAAAAATAAGAAATACTTCTTCAATTCAGATGATCCCATTCCTATTGTGGATTATCACTAATGTAACAAATGCCTAAAATGAAGTATTTCAGTGTCAAGTTCTCATCCTTTTGGTGCAGTAAGTTGTCAACCAGAAGAATTATGTTCATGGTGACTTTTTTCTTCCCAGGTCTTGTATCCATTCTATGAGTGCTTTTGTGTGTTTAAACTCCACTTTGTAAATAGGTTACATTTTTTCCTCTCCTAATGGTTCTCAGCATTAGCCACAATTCCTTCTTTATAGAAGGTATGATACAATAAAATGTGGCATGTATTTTTGGGAAAGAACCAAACAAGTAAATAAGTGACGTAAAAGTGAAGTAAAACCTAAAGTAAGTCAGGTAATAATATAGCTAAAAAACAAGCTCAAAACAACAAAAGCTACCTTATCACTGAAAAATTATGCTATTAGAGTTGGGACAGGCCAGTCAGTAGTCATCTGATTCCAGAACTAGCTACAGTTTAAGTAATTTTATATGTATAGCTAAAGTTAAACTATGAAAGCTATAAACCCAGACAAGGCCTGACAAGTTTTCCAGACTGGTATGGTTATTTATTATTAGAAAACTTGAGGTCTGTTATCAGCTCTAGGAAAACCAAGTTGTCTGGGGGACAAGACTACAGAGCCATGGACAAGAAACGAGACAAAGCCAGGAGGGCACCATTTCAAAATACTAGAAAAATACAAATATTCAGTCCCAATCTGGATTCCAGCTAATCTGCCTGGATCAGTCCAAAAGGACAAAGCAATGACACAGAGACCAGACTGTAAACCAGACGGAGCACAGGAAAGCCAGGGTGAGGTTTGGAACAAAATCACAAATCTGAGTAGGAGCTGAAAAACCACATGGAAACCTAAAACTATCATAGAAAAGATGGAATTGAGTAGAGAAGTGCCCTGACTAGTTTACAGCTCATATGGAGAGAGCTTTTGTGTAGATCCCCACTTCATGCTGGCATAGCACGGTTGGGTTTTGGGACTGAGCAGTTCAACACCTTCCCCTCTGCTTGACTGCAAATGCAGTTGCTGTCTCTCCATGCACTCACTCCAAGTCAAGAAAACAAGAGCCAGACATTACAATGGGTCTCCAACAAACAAGCAGGCTTTTGTACAATCTCTCGTGCATTCTTTTTTTTCTGGATATTGTTGGAAGAATAAGTTTTCAATTTAAAAGACAAGGAAGGCACAGCAGTTATCAGAGGACATTTAGTCATAAATATAACCACATTATGTAACATGCCTCCCAGCTGGAAAAAGCCACCAGGGCAGTATCTCTTACATACGTTGATCTCACAATACTTCTGATGTGGCAGCTCAAGCACAGAAAGTCAAGATAGAAACAATTCTACCTTATAGTTCATCAGGAGTAACTTCTTTGATTTTTAATGCTTCTTTATACCTTTGTAACAGCAGAAGTAAAGCCAGAAACCTCTCAAGCAAAGTGGGAAAGAACAATGCCTGTGAGTACCTTTTTCTCCTAACTGGCAGACATATGTACTAACCGATCTCCTCTCACCACTAGGGAAGGGCCACAGATCAAATCCTTCAAGGCAACGTCAGATCTAGCTGTGTTCTTGACAGGTAAGAAATACCAAACTAAGGATAAAAGATGGGTTGCTTGTCTCCACAGGACACCAGTACTGACAATGAGGAAAATATAATCCCAGCAACCATTAATGTTATTTCATCCTTTCAGCTTGTACTGACATATAGAGACTGACAGAAGAACATGATGCAAACACATAAAGGAAATTATCAGAGCAAAAACGTGCTGTAGGTAGACTTTATCATAAAATGCCCATGCATTTATCAGCAATTATTTCATACTCATAGTAAAGATAGGAGAGATCCTTACATGCTGTTTTATGATAAATGACTGTGTGAATTGTAACCAGAACTATCTGCAGCCCTTGAGACCCATGAGACAAAAAGGAGGAGGGAAATGGGGCTCTAGCACTTTCTTGCTGTTTTTTGTTTCCGCTGTATTTATATTTTTCAAGACAAGACAGCTCCACTTGTTAGGCATAGGATGGCTACGCCTCAAGGTTACAAGGTCTTCAAAAACCTAATAATGAAGCTGACAACTTGCAGAGAAGGACATGTCTGTAAAATAGGAAAGCACTGTGAAATTCAGGCAAAACCACACAAAATTTAATGCATCTGCTCCTTAGAACTGATTGATATAGAAGGTGATTGAAAGAGAAAAATATTTATATTCACAGAAGTATGCCCATTTCCTTGAAGGAGCAATTATTAGCCTGAAGGTTAAAAAAAAGTATTCTCTACTTGCTTTAGTAAAGCTCTAATTATTTAAAGTGTGAGTTAAAAAAGCCCATACTACTCAAATGTGTATTTTTTTTCATACTGTAGATACTTAACAATACAAATAGATTCAGTTACCTCTCCTGATCACTTTCACATGCATGAAAACAAGTTTCTTGTCCTGATACTGCAAATTATGCAGGAAGATGTTTATTTAATGTGGAACCAAACTGTAGGTTTTCTAAAGCTTTGTGCTTTTTCACTTCCCAAGACATTCACAAACCTAGGATGCACACACTAGCACAAAGAACAAGAATGAATCCCTAAATCCAAAGAAATTATTCAGGACTGATTGGGCATTACTGTGTAAGAAGCTCAGAAAATTCTGCATACAGAGAAGACAAGCTTTGCTCCTACTCAGACTTCAAAAAGAACTCTGGAATTGTTGTTATGAGACAAGTAACAAAGTGCATATTTCCACCATCTACCTTTTTTATGACACAATTGGATCACCTTGGCCCTATTTCATTGCCTTGTCCTATTAGGCACGTGTAGTACTGCTTATACCATATACACATACCCACAACTCAAAACGCTCTTGTTTTAAATTGCATTCCTTCCCCACTGCAGATGTGAGTAAACTAACTCACTCGTGAGCAGAGTAGGAGTCAGGCTAAATGTAAGTTAGAAAGAAGTGCTCATCAAAATTCCTGCTGAAATGCAAAGAAATCTAAGATGGCACTGCAGCCCTGACAGCCAGAGAAGCTGCAGTGCCCTGTGCTGATGTGAAGTGTTGCTGGCAGCAGGGACAGCAGCCCTGGCAGCACTCCTATGCCAGGGATGCCTGCAGGTATCTGGTGTATCTCTGGTGCCTGCTCAGGTGCACATTTCAATCCAGGCAGCCAGTCCTTGAAACTAAAGGCAAAGTCAAGAGATAAACTTTTAAGTGCTTTTCTGCATAATGAGGATATGGACTTGTTTATTGCTCCAGCACTTAAGAAATACTTCTGGACAATACCCATATCCCAGAATTCCCAATCCCATTCCCCTCCCCAGCAAAAAAAAAAGTTTATATTCTCTACTGTTTAACCATCATCCTGATCACAAGATTTTCTCACTGTGGGTAGGATTTACTACTATTTTAATACAGGCTGGAGGAAACCAGATAAGTTTAGCAATAAGATTTTGCGAAGTGAGATGTGGGCACTGCTTCCATGATACAGTGCTGGGTGTGTGTGGTCAGCCACCTCACTTGCTGTGGTGTGCAAGTGGTGTGTGGTGACCAGAGGCAGGTGGGCAGGCTGGTGGGTTAAACAAGGATGAGCTGACAACTCATGAAGCTCAACAAGGGCAAGTACAGTGTCCTGCACCTCAGGAAGGAACAACCCCATGCAACAGCACCTGCTGGGGACAAGCCAAATGAGGTTTTCCTACTAGAAATAATTCAACTTTTCAAATGATGTGAGCATAAAGGGCTTCTCTGTTATTTTTTTTTTTTTTTTTTTTTTTTTTTTTGTGAAACATTGCCCATACCTGCCATTCTGTAAGTAGTTGGGGAAGGAGGATAAAATCTCCTTTTGTTTCTCAGGAAGTGGGATAATTTTCTTTATGATGAGTATTTTAATCTTTGGCATAAGTTGCCAGCACATATTTGTTGAGCTTCTTGGCATTCTGCTCATGTCTCTGGCACTAACACCTGCTTAGAGCTTGTGGAAAGTGTTCTCCTATTCCAAAAATTTCATCCTCCTCCTGTCCACCCTCAAATCTCAGGAGACCTCACAAAAACTGGCTGTGATATCACTTCTCTTGCTGATACTCAGTGAGCTCTTAATCTCATTTTTCCTCAGCAACACATTTGCTAATTCTTCTTTAGCATTGCTTATAACCAGATATTAACAGATACTGTGAGAACCCAAAAGTCAATGATTTAAAACATGCAGAGGGAGGACATAGGAAAGGTGACTTACAGTGGCTTGCTAGCTATCAGTTTTGACGCAGTAACAACTTGTTTCCTTCTCCATTCCCTCCTGTGCCTGGAGCAAGGAGCAAGCTGCTGCTTTACAGGCAATTTTCTGCTTAAATAGCTTTAGGTTAGGAAATATAAAACAAAGGGGTCACCAATAGATGCCAGTGTCAGCTACAGAAAGACTCCCAGCCATAAATTTTAGGACATATTGCACATGCACACACTCAGTGCTCTTTCCCCCTTATGGTTAAAAAAGTGGAGCATCATTAATTAATATAGGAAATGGATCCTCAGTGAATCCTCCCTCCATTCTTTCCCACTCAGGTCCCTCCTGCCAGCACCTAGAATATACTCAAGGCCAGTACTCAATCTGGCCCCTCTTAGGAAAGAAATGGTCAAGATACTTTGGGGTTTCTAAATATTTCAAAACCAAGTAAGTCAATATTAAAAATCACTCAACTTCTGCTGACTCAATTTTGACCATTCAACCTACTGTTTTCATCTCTTCTCACTAGTAATAAAGAGGTTTCCAGCAAAATGGTCAGCTAAGATCAGCATTTGTATACAAGATACAAAATTATCTACCTTACTGTCCTGTGGTTGTATTAAGTCTACAGGGCTGGCAGAGGAATCACTGAACTATTATTTCACTGTTTTTCTACAAGAAAGATGATGTACTAAGATCTTAGGGAGCTGCTGTTGAGACCTAACTCTACTTATGTTAAGATTTAAACAGGGGAAAATAAAAACATCAAAAACTATGAAAAGTATCAGCGAAATATTTTGTTCTGATGATGCACTACCATGATTTCCAACATTTGTGATAGTACAAAACTGGACAGTAGGGTATAAACAATCTCACTGCCTGTTGAATAAAAACATGCAATTTAATGATATTTTTTCAACAGGAGACACAGTTTAAGATAGGAAGTTATCTACTACAGCTTTGATAGGTGGCAACGTTATTTGGCATGCTGTAGGTTTTCATGCAGGACTGTTTTATGTGGTTATTAACTAATAACTGCTCACAAACAGAGTAGAGCGTTGACATTACATCACTAACTGCAGGTTTGCCTGTATTTAAACTTGTCAGGAAAAGTGGCAATGAAACAAGTGTGGCTTTCAAGCACGCAGGAGTTATTTCTGTTTTGGCAGACAGTGTTCATTTGCTAGTGTAAAGGTTTTTCTGAGCCTCCCTAAAATTATCCAGGAGCAAAACTGCTTGCTAATCAAGTGAGAGCTCTTTCTAAAAGACACTGGGAAAGGTTTAAACTCCCACCAAGCTGGGAATATACGACCCTCTATTAAACAGCGGAAATCAGAAACACAGAAAGGATTGGAAGGGACCTCTGGAGATCACCTAACCCAACCTGCCAAGGCATGGTCACCTAGAACAGGTCACACAGGAAATTTTCCAGGTGGATTTTGAATGTCTCCAGACAGGGAGAGCTCCCTGGGAAGCCTGTGCCAGTGCTCTGCCACCCTCAACATAAATAAGCTCTTGTTCATGTTGATGTGTTTGCCAGTTATCCCACAAGGGAAAATTTATCTTTCATTTGCAATATTTTCACTACTCTGGAAAATTAAGCTTTGAAGTGAAAGCTAAAAATTGGGGGCCTTTTTTTTAAAGGGAGAGAGAATACTCTACCTACTCCATCCAAAAGGCTAGTCAGCAGAGAGGAAAAAAAAGACGTCCCTTCCATGAAACAGGCCTCTGGATGCAGCTAGACCATAGCCATCATGAAGGGATTCCAGCACTGTCCTTCAGCTCTTGGACTTCACTGTACAGGTGGCAAAAATTTAGCTGAAAGGAGGAGGTAGAAAGAGAGAATTCAGAGCTAAAGACAAATTGCCAGCAAAAATGCACTACTCAGGTATATTGCTGCAGACGGGATTATTTCAAACTCTGAACAAGGCAGGATTGGGCTGCAGAAGCTATCAGCACAATCCCCAGCCTACAGACTGGCCACTGTGCCCCCTAGCACATGGCCCACATAAGAGTGCTGTGCACATACACTGCCATAGCTGTGTGTAAATTACACGTTACTTATGTCACCTCTGAATTTGGCTTGTTGCTTTTTCCTTTTAATACAAGTTGGCTTCTACATACAGCAATTAAAACTAACCTGGCAAGTGGGAAAACAGCTGTATAAACCTCTCATTATTCTGGCATTCCACACTAATCATACCATGTTTTGAGAATTCAGTATTGCCTGAGGTGGACAATTTTTGTGATGTTTTACAGCCAATGAACTTCCACCAGAGGAGCTGCCACTTTCCCTGATCCCAAAGTTTTAACATTACCAAATCCTGATTAGCTTTGCGGATTAATCAGGTTTCAGGCCTAATAGCCAAGATGGATTTTACGTAAAGCTCTATTCACAGTTGACTGGGCAATACCTGTTAAAATTTACAGGCACTGGCAGATCTGCTGCAGATAGCTCCTTGGAAGTAATTAACTGTCTTGCTTCACAGATGCCACGTATAATATATTCCAAAACACTAAATTACATAGAATTTACTGATGTCTTGAGTTTTTTTATTCAAACTAAAGACTGATCACATTCATCAAGAGGGCCACAGGCCTGGAACCAGTTTCCAAAGAACTGCAGTTTGTTTATGCTGCAAAGGTAGTGACTTCACTCTGCTTTGCTGAGAGAACAAAGTAATTTTGATTTGGAACATGTTTTGCTTGGGCAGTCTGAGACTGATTAATCCTGAAACTGCAAAATTCACATCAACTAACAGATTATTTGCCTGAGTTTTGAAGAGAAACTAAGCTTCACAAATCTTGCTATCAAGGCAAATTCTTTATAATTAAAAAGAATCTGTTCTAAGTACAGGATGCAGTTATAAGGACTGAGAAATACAAAGTCCTTCTACAGCCCCTATTCTGTTCTCTTTGAGGTCAGCCTTCTGGACAGGCAGAAGGCTGCATGCTGACAGAAAGGAACAAGATTCCAGACAGAGGGCTTACTTGTCTTGATACCAAAAGGGTTACTATACGGAGGCATTCAAGGCCAGGCTGGCTGGGGCTCTGGGTAGCCTGGTCTAGAGGAAGGTCCTCTGCCTGTGGAAGGGGCTTCGAACTAGAACATCTTTAAGGTCACTTCCAACCCAATCCATACTATGAAAACTTTATGCTGCTTGCTCCTTTGAGCCTTGAGAGCACTTTCTGCATGACGTTCCCAGACCAGTGAGGATCTCCATATTGGGAATAAGGAGGGAAGCAAGTGATCCTGTGAATATCAAGAAGGGAAAAACCTCTAGTCTCACTAGTGTGATCCTAAGATACTCAACTATTAATGAACTGAAGACATTCCAAATAGTCCCTGTTGGAGAACAAAGGGAAGAGCAAGGGAAAGGAAAATTGCAAGACATGATGTTTCATTTTCTAGTAGCCAAAATGACGCAAGAACCACATGCAAGTGTATTATTAACCTCACTACAGTGAGAATAAAATAATAATAAAGAAGAAATGTATTCATTATTTGTGGTTTGACAGTTTCTTCTATCTGTTGGGATGAAACACCATGCGAAATTAGTAAAACTAGAAGTTCAAACAAGATTCCCCAGAAGAAATGTCACAGTACCAATGCCCCTAATAACCTAGGAATGCTCAAGTATGCAGCACAGCAAGGCTCAGCTATTTCATAGCAGAAGGTCTTAGAGCCTAATATTTTCAGTAATATCAACTTCTGTCCTTTTGCTTTCCTATTTTACCTACTCTCCTTTTTTTTTTTCCTTTTTTTTTTACTAAGATTGGCCAATTGTGGATCCTTGTGGAAAGATGGACATTTCAAAAGTCATATTTCTAAAGACAGGTTTCTCATCTGAGTAGTGCAGGAGATGAATTTGCAGCAGCTACATTAGATGTCTGGAAACAGGAAGAGAAATCAAAAACTCAAATCTTTCATAATTTTTTTGCTCTCGGTATTCATTTCATTTAAGAGAATCTGAATCCTCTTCTTATGTTCTCAAAGCAGCTAGTAATGGCTTTGGGTATGATTTGGTCCAAAAACGTAAAGCAAATTCAATCAAGTTTTACATAACGGAGACAATAAACTTCTGTAACCTGCACCAATTTCACTGGCATCTTTTAATTCAAATTCTGTTGTGGGGATTTCTAACAATATAAGCTGTAAAGTCTGAATTCAGATACATTTTTCCCCCTTTTGCTCAGACCCAGTTTTTCAGTGGAGCCTGCTACAGAAATAAGAGTATCCACAAAAAAGCTCCAGATCCTGATGCTTTTTAGTCAGGTGTTTTTCAAAACCTATCTGTTTAGGAATACATACCTCATACTTAGGAATCTTTGGAAGGCATTAGTGAGTGTCATCACACCTTTTCCCTTCCAACAGTTGAATATTCACCTTTGTACCATCCTGTCCATAAGGAATTTATTTAATCAGCTTCAACTGATCCTGTTTTGCAGGCAGGCCTATGTGAGAGTGAAGGACAGCAGGAAAGGCTAGGCAAAGTGAAGGACAAAGGCAGTATGAGCACAATTCCCAACAAATCCTGGACGAAAATCCTGAGAAGGATGCAATAGTACAGAGTGCTGACCCTAGCCAGCAAACACCCATCCTTCCTTGGCTCACTCAACTCTCCTGTGTGAAAATAATTTTAAAAATCAAAGGAAAGAAAATAGCTTACAGATAAAGATACTGACAATTTAATAAGAAAACACAAAGCTTTGTAAGCAAAGCAAAAAGAAGGTATTCACACCTTGCCATTGGCAAGCAGGCAGATGTTGAGCCACTTTCCGGGAAACAGTGCATCCCCACATTTAACAACTGTTTGGAAAGAAAAATGCCACTTTTCCTGAACTTTCACTGTTGAGCACACCATACAGTATGGAATATCCCTTTGGTTAGTTCAGATCACCGTCCCAACTATGTCTCCATCCAATCTCTTGCCCACTGCTAGACTATTCACAGGGGGAATAGTCTAGCAGTGGGCAAGGAACATGCAGCAGTAGTCAAAACATCAGTGTTACCAACACTGTTTTAGCCACAAAGCACAAACACCTTGTGAGCTGCTATGAAGGAAGTCAACTACAGAACATCATCTCAGCCAGGACCACTACAAATACACATACCATGGTAGGGTATAAACCCAGTCTAGGGTACTCCACCCTAGAAAGAGTTGGTTTTTCTTGTTTTTAAGGAGTGCACCTCATGCATTTAACTCCACCTTCCATGGCTGTAGGACAACTAACAAAAAATGCAGAAGGACAGAACTTTGGTTTTGAGTACCTATCTGCAGAGTAAGTACTACAAAACATGGTTAATATGATTTCATTAAATTAAAGAAGTAAAAGCAGGACAACCTCTCATTCTTGCAGATTACTCTTAAGACTTTAACAGTTCCACTTCTTAGGAATCCTCACTTTAATATCACTTCTCACTCAACCCACCTCCTTACAATCACAAGAGCTCAAGCAAGCTAAGGTTCTTTTACCCATGCTCAGCACCATCTTTTTTCCTTTAATTTTCATCCTTAGATGGAAATGCTCTCCGTAAGTAGTTCTGCTGCCAGTCTTATGCCTGATTGCTTTAATTAAAATGCTAGAAGGGATGATTTAAGAGTCTCATCATCAGACTTGGCATAATTGGACTCCCAGACCCAGTGTCAAATGCTCACAGGGCTGCCCCAACCTTTCGTCCTTCTAAGGCAGCTGTAGGCAGTACTATACAACATGCTTTGCAGCAAGAACCATTTCTGAAAAAAAAGCTTTAGAAGAAAGGTTTTGTCTTCTTTCTTGAAACATAAAAAATCCCCCTGGCACTTTTTCACAGAGTCCAGATTTCTGTTTATAACCACAGCCAAAGCAGCCCTAACATTTATGCCAGAAGTAGCTTTATTTTAGTAATGCCAAGCGTATGAAGTTGAAAATTGCCTGGTGATCCTCTGGAGCAGAACACAGTATGTAAATAGCCTCACTATTTATATCCTGTATAGGGCCGGTTTCGAACTAAAAGGAGAAAATTAAATGGGAAAAAGAGGTCACTGCACTCAGATATTCTCCAGCACTTGTCAGCATCAATTAAGCACAAAAGATCAAAGCATCAGAAACAGAACAATAATGTTTTCAAGGTGTCTCAGATCCTACTGCACTGAGTTGACAACTGGGTATGTACCACAAAGGCTTGCCAGACAGAGCCAGAAGTGAACCACTGTGGTCATTGATAGGGCTCTAGTCTCTTAATTACTACATTTTCTCTTTGTTCTTGGAGATTGGGTTCTAGCTTTTCCTGAACTATGAGTGCTGTTTTACATGCACTGCTTTCACAAATTAGAGAACATTGGGGAATCATCTTAATTGTTAAAAATTCTTGCCTGTTGTATAAAGGTTAATATTACTAAAAACGAGCAGCTAAAATGTTAGTTTCTGGAAGACCAAGTTAAGCAGGACATACACATTACTAAAATCTCACAGCTGGGGCCTTGTAGGGAGAATGTACACAGATGTAGCCTGTTTAAACAAGGCACATGGTAGTTTAAGTAAGCAGTTACCATAAATGATGCATTTTCAGCACTGCTGAGGCAGAAGTCTTTAAGCTTTTCTGCACTCCCTATTTCTGTAAGTGTTGTTGTACTGCCATCAAGTGGGGAGAACTCATAGGAAGAAGGATAGTCATGAAGATATATGAACAGATGCACTGCAGTGAGTGAAAGAGAATACTGAATTCCCAATTCTAATAGTCATATTTTAGGATCCAATTCCAAAGCAACATGCAGATACACAGATAACTGCCATATAGTTTCTACATAATAAAGAAACAAGACCAAGAGACTTGGGCTGAGTATCAGTAAGACAGATGCCACAGGCACCAAAGACTGTGACCAGACCATGAATTAAGACACATGAATAGACACTGACATTGTAATCTGAATTATCTGAAGGCCTACATGAACAGAAACATTTTCTAGGGACAAGACAAATTTATATTCAGCAAATAAGTCACTAACTGGGAACTATTACTAAAACGTAACTCTATGGATGTATCCCTTCTTTGAGTTGGTCTAGCTTTACAGTCAAATGCACTTAACTAAAAGGCAAACTATGGCTTGTTTTAGTCAACTAAACAAATTAGTGCCTTACCTTGTGCCACTGGCTTTAATCAACTTGGGAATGCAGTGCCTATTCTAACTTAGAACCTGTAAAAGGGTTCTATTTACCCCATATTTCCTTCGTAGGGTCAGTCCAGTAGGGTCCAAAAAGGACCATCTGTCCCTCTTTAAAAGTGTCACAGAGGCAACTGGAAGTGCTGCCGAGTTCTTTTCTCTGCAATGTCCAACCCTAATACGGATGGTTCAAACAGTTCTCTGTGTCTGGCTCTGAAGAGGCAGCAGAAGGGATATTCCCGGGCAGACAAAGACATCCTCTCACTTGAGTGAGAGCCAGCTTTCAAAGATGACAAGAAAGTCTTTTGAGGTTTTGAGGAGGTTTTAAGATAAAATGTATTCCATCAGTTGCCTTTAGCCAATGAGTTTCAGGCAGGGACTTGAGATAATGGCATGGAAATATGACTGATCTATCCATTAATACAGCATGTCACTACCAAATGGCATTATTTATGTTTTACGAGTCTAAATGTGTTTTGTATGTTGCTGAGTGTGCTTCCATTAACTCTCAGGCAGAAAGGAACATGTTTGCATTTGGCAGCAGATTGTAGACAGTGTGTGAAACCAGAAACTGGGAGAAGTGCAACTCAGGGCTGCCATTCTCAGCAACAGGCTGAGATAGCAACTGGATAGCAAACCACTGCCTATGTCCTAGGGTGGCACAGTAGAGTTTAAGAGGTCAATGCTTTCATAAATACAAATTTGCTATTGCAAAAGGGAGTGATTCAGTTTACACATACGGAGTTTCCAATAGGAATCAAAGCATTCTTCCTCTCTGGGCCATGTCAAAGTTGAGATCCGGGTATCTCAGGATCTACCTCCACGGTAATAACCAGACAAACGTGATTCTCTGGGTAGGTTATGGGCAGTGCTTGACCACAGATTTCAAAGAGCAAGGGACTGATTCACTCTCCATGACCCTGTTTTGAGTACAACACACTGAGTTATTATGAGGTCTTATCCTGAACCATTTTTATGATTCTAGGAAACTAACAAGTGACAGAGCAGAGGGTGTGCATCTCCTTTGGTATTTGGAGGACAAAAGGATGCCCTTCTCTGGCTAAGTACTTAAGGTAATACAAAGAAAACTATACAGAAAACCAAGGATATGCCACAGATTTTGAGTAACATCTTTGCTTTGACAGAGTATCAAGCACTTCAAATAGCAGGACCCAACCTGACTAATTTCTATTAAATTAGTCAATGAATTCATATGCATAGTCAGGATTTGTCCCTATCATTATTTGTTCCATAAATTATATCCGTTTACAGTCCAGGTTAATTCAGTGTGAGTTTGGTTCTAGATACCACAGAAATAAAATGTTTTTTTCTGTGCATCAGTTTCTGCCTGTTGCCTCCTGTCCTATTGCTTGGCACCACTGAGCAGAGCCTGGATCCCTCCTCTTGGCACTCTCCCGTCAGACACTTATAGACATTGATAAGGTCCCCTCTCAGACATCTGTTCTCGAGGCTGAACAGGCCCAGCTCTCTCAGCCTTTCCTCGTGAGAGAGATGCTACAGACCCTTAATCATCTTTGCAGCCCTCCACTAGACCTGCTCCAGGAGCTCCAAGTCTCTCTGAGACTGAGGAGCCCAGAACTGGACACAGCACTCCAGATGTGGCCTCACCAGGGCTGAGTAGAGGGGCAGGATCGCTTCCCTTGACCTGCTGGCAGTGCTCTTCCTAATGCAGCCCAGGATACCATTGGCCTTCTTGCCCTTCAGGGCACACTGCTGCTTCACGGACAGATCATTGTCCTCCAGCACCCCCGATCCTTCTCTACAGAGCTGCTTCCCAGCAGGTCAGCCCCCAGCCTGTACCAGTACAATGAAAGCTGCTTCTGTGCTTGCAGCAAAATTAATGAACTAACACATGGATGAACCTTCAGGTTCTCTGGATTTAAGTGCCCCTGTCCCTAAGCTATTTGCAGTCTCTGGTGTCTGGGATTCTTTGAGCAGGGCATCCCACCTTAGCCCTCTGGACAGACTTCATACTCTCAGATCCTTCAGTCAAGGACCAAAGGTAATAGCAAGGTAAAGTCTTCTGTTCCTCATTTTTAATACAGAAATGTATGCTAGTGATAAAAAGCACTGGAAAACCATCCATAATTCCACTGTGAAATTAACTGGGCACTTACAACCAAGTTGAAACAATTTCCAGCTATTTTATGCTACTCATTTAACTTCAAATATTTCAATTTTAAGATTTCTTATAAAGAGAAGGTACTAAAGGCAAAGAGTCGCTAAGTAAAGTTTCTTCCAGTTTTCCACCCACCAGATGGTTATTATCCTTAATAATGCATACAGCGCAGAAAGCACTTCTCTTCCCACCAATTGATACAGGATGCATCTTTTAGACATTTTAAGCTGTCCCCTATCACAAATCTATCATGTTTTTACATACCAGGTTCCTCCCCCACACACCTGGGCATCAGCAGTGCTTTTGAAATGGAACCAAATTAATTTCCAGGGAGCTTGCTGTAGTTACATTTTATTCTTGTGTTGTCATGTCACAAATTCAGACCAGTTTTGGCAGTCTATTAAACACTTCTCTGCAGAAATTAAGTTACTTCAAATGAAAGGAAAGTATAAATAACAGGTACTGTATTTTATTCTTGCTCCTTGTTACACAGACTTTGTTTGGGATCATGGCCTTGTTGCACAAGGCAAACGATGAATAAATAAGGATTCAAAGCAGTGTAACATTACAAGAAAGCCTCATAATATAAAAAGCTTCATCAGTTAGTGTCAAACTACATTGTTATTGGCCAGTGGCTGCACAGCTCCACTCTCCTATCATGAGACTGTTGCAAAAGAGCATCTGGTACCTGCTTGGTGACTGTGCCAGTAGACTACAACTGATGTTGTCACACAACACGGTGATATCTTAAAGGGACACTCCTGAGTTATTGTTGCTTGATTTCACAGCAACAGCACATTTCTGTCATATAGGAAAATCATCTCTGGGCTGCAGCCCATGGGATCATTAACATCCGATATGTATCCAGATACTGCAGAGTATGGGGAGAAATCCCAAAAGCAAGCAGCTTTCATATCATCTGATTTTGGGTGCCTAAATTAGAATGTTAATCACCTCATACCATCCAGAGACAGAAATACAAGCATTCAAAATACAATTTATAGCTACAGCTTAAATGACATTGTCCTTGGCTGCCTCCTGAAAGAACTCATTGCTACCACTAGAGAACCTGAGGAAACTAGTCTAAGATAAATATCCACATTTATATGTCCAGTGTTTGACACAGACTGGCTTGACTTAAATAATTGTTTGCAAGATTATAATGCATAGGGCACAGGAGGACACACCAAACTCAAAGAAACAGAAGTAGTGAGAAAACCCTTGTATCTATAAGTTAACATAACTCCACTTATATCAGTAGAGCATCACTACTTTCAAACTGTCAAAAAAACACAACAAAACTAGTTTGCTGCTGTATTCACTTCCTGTTACAAACAAGCAGGCACTATCACAATAAGGGTATATTCTGTAAGTAATTAAAAACTTTAACACATAAATACAAGAAAAAAACCCCAGAGATAAGTTAGTGCTACATTTATTGGTATAATGGTTCCTTCATTTCTTTTAAAATGCATTTTTAACAGCGTAGATGTGCACCTCGCTGACCTCACTGAATGCCCAACTACATTATCACCATTTTAGCCCTGCTGCTAAAAGGAACTGCATCATTTATGTATGTCTAAAAAAGCTTATCAAACCAAGTTTTCAAATCAAATAGAATAATTTCTCTGCAGTATTCTTGAAATACACTGTGGTCCTCTTTCCTTTGAGCTGCAATTCAGAATTATCAAGATCTCACATAAGGCTACATGAAAAAGATCAACAGCAGGCAAGCCAAGCCAAGTGCTTCCCCAACTCTGCCAAGAATTAAACACAGAGCTCCATCAGCAGGAGGGCTTTCTTTGGTAACAAAATCTGTCTCAGCCTGTATGTAAAAGATTTCCTAAGGCTGCAAATTAAAGCTTAAAGACCACAAGAAAAACCTCAAGACAATGAGAACTCCTATAGAAAAAATGCTGTATAGAATTTCCATAAATAAAAAGGTAATAATTACTTCTAGTAACAACAGTAATAGCAACAATAGTCCCTCTTTTTAATGATTTGCTTTCCCTAGAGATCTCAGCATGTTTTATAATTTATATAAGCAGCAGTGTGTGGTTCAATTAATATTGAAATCCAGCCATCTCTGAGCACAAGTGCAAAAGACAGCATTAAATTACATTTCATTATGTACAAAAAGAAAAAGCTATATTAATTTGAAATCACAAGGGAAGTTTCACAAGACATTCGGAGAAAACAGCAGGGCTACAAACCACTCCCTGGAAAAGTGCCATTGAGTATTTAACAAACTGAAATGGTCAAGACTTCTTGCACATCAAAAGGAAAAATTAGACTGCACTTCATCTCCTTACCCCGCCAGCACTGCTCTGAAACAAGCTGGGGAGGCAGTTCATCAGTGATTGAAAGGGAGAAGCCCAAACACTCTATGGGAGTGCTCTTAAGAGCAGCTCTTAAAAAGGTTTGAAAAATGCACAGGCACTACCTGCCCTGGAAATGGATTTACTGGGAGCATGAAGCAGCCCGCTAGTTCTGTTCAACATTGTACGTATGCAAGCACAGGCTGACATATGGACCATACATCTGACTGATAATGTCATATTAGTCTGATTTGTCTTAGCACAGTATTAAAGACAAAGATGCAGCATGATGAACAAAACTGTAGCAATACAACAGGAAATTAGTTTGATTTGACAAGAGTGTGCAATCTGAAGATAAATATCTGT
Organism: Eulacestoma nigropectus; assembly: GCA_013397775.1. Lineage (NCBI taxonomy): Eukaryota > Metazoa > Chordata > Aves > Passeriformes > Eulacestoma > Eulacestoma nigropectus. The sequence continues at coordinate 3,831,279 of VZTE01005061.1, read as the reverse complement.
CCTATAGCAATTCTGCTTATTAATTAGCAGCTGTGAAGAAGGAGACTGAGCATTTCACTTTCTTCCCTTTTTATTAATATGCACAGTAAGTCAAAGCTTCCATTGTACAAAGCAAGATGGAATACTGTTAGTCCTATCCCAAAGTAACACATGCACCTCCCATGATGCAGCACATACAAACACTTCTAACTCCTTCTGCTCAGCTTTTCCATCATCCATCATTCACTCTCATCACTGAAAGCCACCAAGAGTGTGGTATTTCTCAAGTACAGATCAAGTGTTATACTCAGAAAGTATTATAAAGTAAATAAAAAATTATAACTGGAGGTAAACAGAATTAAAACAGAAATTTAATCCTGTTTTTCTTTTTAAATTATCCTTATATTCTCACCAGACCAGAAACACTAGTTTGGAAATCCTTTCTGTATAAGCCGTCTCTTTGAAACTCCTGTCATCTTGGATGTAACTAGATTTTACGGCTAAACAACCACCACCACAAACAGATTTTAAAAAAAACCAAAACCAAACAAAAAAACCCACAAGCAAACAACAAATGATAAAAAAATCCCCAAAACAAACAAAAAAACCAACCAAACAAACAAAAATAAAAACAGAAACAAAACAAAAGGCAAATAAGCACACCAGAAGCATACTTGGGCTCATTTCATATTGTGGCCAAAAAAAAGGGCATCAGTCCCAGAGCTCATAATCTAGTAATACTCCACCATGATTAAAACATGCTTCATTTACTTTAATATAAAATAGCTAAAGCCAGCAAGACAGAATTGTCTTTTCCTTTTAACCCGCTGTGATGGCTCAACTGGCTTCTGATTACATGAGGCTTACAAGTCATCTGAACACATTAGTATGCAACTATTTAATAACACTACACTGATTAAATGTCTAAAGTTATCTTAACCAGTTTAGTGAATATCTAATGCAAAGTGAGCTAAATTTACAGAGGAACTGCAAGGGCTCTGATTATGGCAAGAGTATTACAGCTGTTTCCTTTAGGCATAATCTTCTGTCAAATTGATGCCCATAGATATTACAGTATTGTTTAATAATGAAAAGTGGCCGTGCTATTGCATTCTCAGAAGTCTTGCCAGGACAAGGAATGGACTACAGAGACTTAAACTGCCCATTAAAGCTCATAAAGAGTCATCTTAAAAGGTGAAGCCCTGATATTGCACTGGAAGGAAATTTTGCTGCAGAAAAGACAGCAATTAGCACATTTTACTAAATTCAGAAACTTGGCAAGGAACAAAAGCCACAGCTTTTAGTAGCTTGAGAAGATCATGCTGAACATGAAGAAAAGTGTCTTCACCAGAAGGGTAATGTAGCATTGGAAGACATAATCCAGAAAGATGGTGGAATCTCCAAGCTGCTTCCAGACAAAACCACAGCTGACCTGGTCTATCAGTACCAACAATCCTACTCTCAGAGGGATGTTGGGTGACAATATGCTCAGAGACCCCTTCCAACCAACTTTTCCAAGATTCTGTGATCTTGTGGGCAGATGCAAACCAAGCCAAAAACTAACTGCAGCAGAAAATGGCTGCAAGAGCCCCTAGTACAGCAGTAAGGCCATACACCTGGACAACTCTCAGGTAAAGGCTCACAGAAGATCTTGTGCAGATGCTTCTGTCAGCAACTGCAGTTTTTTTCAAGAGGCTGATTATGGCACTGCCTTCCACCTATCAGAAAATATTTTAGGTGAATGACTGAAGCACACCAGCGACATCCTCCTCTTTTCCCTGAGACACACTGTTTTGCCTATCAGACATGCCTTTGCTGAAACACGAAGATGTTCCACATGTTCGTTAGAGTGAAAGTCTGGCACACCAGTCCCCTTCAGAACAGCTGGTGCTGGCATGTAGCTGGTTATAAATGCACAAAGAACCTTAGCATAGCAATGAGAGCTCAGTAGAGGAAAAATGCTCTCTTCTTTTTCTGTTACAGTCTTCATGATTCAACTTTGAAAAAAATTCTCTGCTTCAAAAGCCTTTCATGCATATGAATGTGATTTTCAGCTTGTCTCTCAACTTCACTGTTACAAAGACTTGTTAGGAAAAAATAGTAACTGGAAGGACTTGAAGGTAAATGAAACACACAAACTGACAAACCTTTCTTGTGTCTGGTTGCACCCTTCACCTCCACTGATACAAAACATCATTTTTCACAGCACTTAAAAATTGTGTGCATGGACACTTCTGCATATGCCAGTAAACATACTTGCATCTCAAGCCTTCCTGCAGTCACTGGTATGATTTACTCTACAAGGTAAGCATAGTTTTAATTAGCTAGTGCAGTTCCCCAGACATTTTTTTTTCCTTTTATTTTTTTAAGTTGTGGCCCCAAGACCTGACAAAGAATCTTGGGGTAAAAAAGAAAAAAAGAAAAAAAAAAAGGGAAGAGAAAGAAAAAAAAAAAAAAAAAAAAGGGAAGAGGAAGGAAAAAAACAACAAAAAAAACAGCTGTGGGTGGTATCCAGGGGGTTGCCTTCGATCGCAAAATTTTTAATCAATTTTTAACATCTGATATCCTTCTCATTTCAGAAGTAGAAGACAGAACTGATAGATAATAAATACAGCTCTTGCTGCAACTACAGTGGAAAATCTTTGAATCTGTATATTCAAAGATATGTATATTATATTATATGTATGTATATTCAAAGATATATATGTGTATCTGTATACTGTAAAAAGAGCCCTCAGAAATTCATAAATCTCCAAAAGATGTATTCTGTAGTCCAGAAATGGAGAGGGCTAAAAACATGAGTCCTGAATTCTTATGATCTGCTGCAAAAATGCAAAGAACTCCCTTTAGCTCACGTGAACCAAATTAAAAGGGAAGTTACTGAAATGACCAATAGATCATATGTGGCAATCAAAGTGAGGTCTTGCTCCCAAATGAAGCATTTTATTCTTCCCCATAATGAAAAGTGCTAGGTGAAAATAATAAGTAACGTATAACTAACAGGCATGAAATATGTACATGCTAAGACTGGAGCATCTGTTTGGAGTGGTTCATTCTCTAACACCTCTTTTCTTCTTCGTCTTTTCTCCAGTTCGAGGGTTTAGTTTTTTCCTCCTACCTCACTAATACTTCTCTCCTTGTTACTTCAGCTTCATCTTCCTCCCCCCAAATCATGGCTTTACATTTTACCTCACACTCTTCCTTAGAGATATTTAGGATGTTCATCAGACAAAGTCTTGACAAACTCAGTCAAACCAGCATGTCCCCAGCAAACCACAGGTCTTCACAGGTTTTAATGCCTGCAGGCTTCATCTAGCATGATTTCTTTCAATTTTAACACAGATTTCTAGGAATTATATTTAAGTATGATTTTTAACAAGAAAATCTTGAAATGTTAAAACATCAGAAGTGAGGGCAAGTCCACCACGTTCCTTAGTGGACTTCTTGAAACAATCTTCACTTAAATACCGCATCTTTTTTAGAGTAAACTCATCTATTTCATTGTGTTACTGCAAAGAAGACTAAAAATTTCCCCTACTAGGGCACCATGTTCTCGTCTGGAGTTATTTGTATACATTAAGTCACCTTTGATACTCCAGAGAAAGAAGTGAAATATATCTATGTATTTAAATCCATCTCCAGCTAAGGATCATTTTTATGCCCTTCTCTGAAGTTCCGCCAATGTTGCCATGTTGGTTTTGGATAGAAAGTCCTAAACTGGACATAGGAATGTAGCACCCATACCAGTACTTCATGCAGAGGTAAAACTACATGTGTTTGTTTACTTGCTATTCCGATTTTCAGCAGAGTCCCAGTGTTCATAGCAGAAACCTTTTGAACATCACTTCAGTAAAAACCTGTATCATGATAGGTACTCACTTTCATAATTACTACTCTAAGGCATTCCTTTTCAGGAGTTCCTTGGAATATGTATAGCCAGTATTCTCTACTCCTACACATACTATGTTTTATTTATCTGTAAAAAATGTGATAACTTTCATAATTTAGATTACACTGTAATAATGCAGCATGATAATTACAATATTATTTGCTAGTAAATAATTTAAATAACATTTCAGAACACTGCTAAAATGCTGAATAATACAAAGCCAACAGGATTCCTGAGGTACCTTCTCAGTAAACAGACACCTTGTTTTCTTCCCAACAGCAATTTTTTAGATCTGCCATGAAGCCAGATTTTAATCCATCTAATATATAACCTCTTAGAGCCAAGTTTCATTGGTTTTCCCCATCAAGATGTTAGAGTGATAAGACAAATGCCTTTGAGAAATTCAAGTACACTATATTCATTCTGCTCTCTTTATCAGCCAAATCTATGATCTTGTCAAGTGATGACAGTTTGTTTGACAGAACACGTTTTCATAAAACCATCCTGACTGACAATAATATGCTCTTCGTCTCTAACTTTTTATAGATGGTATCCAAACTGTTCTGTTCTGCTGCCAAGACTTCTGCGAAAGTCGCTATTCTTTTGAGTGGTGTATAGTCCCTTATAATTCTCCTAAGTATTTTATTATGATGGCACTCCTGCATTGTTACAGAGCTTCTCCACTCTCCAACACTCTTTAATATTTAATTAATGGCTCAGAACTCAAATGCTAGGTTTATTTATCTAGTAGGATTTCAGAACTGCTGGTCATAACACACTTACTTTTAGTCAGTGCTCCCCACATTGCACTTTGACGATAATTAATAAATGTATACTATCTATCACACGAGGGCTGAAAAACAGAGCAGAAACAGCTGTTGAATATTCCTAGCTGTTCTGCATCACTATTTATAATTTTATTTCCAGTTTAGCAACAGATAACTCGGCCCAATTTACATCAATTGACTGGAGATTGATTAATAATATACCTTATTCATAATACACCTTCATAACATACCTTAAAAATGCCATCTTGCTACTGTTAGATTTTGGCATTCACTTTACCCCCCATGGCTTGCTTTAACATAGGGACAAAGTATAAATCAAATTAGACAAAAATGTCCTTATGTCAGTTCTACACCGAAAGAACTGAGAAAAAAACAGTACAATAAGATTGTCTAAGTAACCACGTACATGGAAGAAAACATACTTCATTGAAAAAAAATCAAATGGAACTGCTACTTCGATGCTTTTCACTTGACTTTGAATGTCGGCAATTACTTTTTATTATTTTTACAAGATACATGGAAATACATAAACCTAGAAGACTCTTAATTGTTGTACAATGTAAAAAACAATGAGAAACACAGCTAAAAGAAATCACTTTTAAGAGAACCAGAAAATACTTCACCTTGGATACCAACACTGCAGACACACACTCTCCATTTCATGGTTTTGAAGCAGTGTACAGGGAGTTGAGGGACAGAAAACTCTGCAACCCTAACCTTTCCCAACATAAACAGAAAACAAAGGTAGGTTCTGAGCTGTAGTTTGTTAAAAAGTGACCATCAGAGCTGGACAGACACAGAGGTGTTCTGACTCCTTCTCTTGATTAGATCATTGCCTAAGGCTTGGTGAATTTTTAATACAGTTTTTTATGCAGCAAAAGTTTATGCAATTCTGTTTCTCTAAGAAGTAGGAGGAGATGGCAGAGAGGCATCCATACCTCTCCCAATATGTTCGGTGCTGTTGTACTTAGTCGTGCATATGCCAAGGACATGAAGCATATGGCCCGGGGGCTGGCACTGTCCCGTTTAGCAGATGTCTTCAATACGTTCTGCCATAAAAATCTTTTGGGGGACTGGTTAACTGCTTTTTATCAGACAATTCTCTCTCTCTCTAGGTGACAGAGAGTTATTCACCTTAACTGAAATCTCACTAAGCACCTTTAGAGAAGTTGTGCAGCTTTTCATATCCAGCAACTGGAAAATAAGACTTTACTACTCTCTCAAATTAAGTCTGCACCTAGCAGACAGATTGACTGCAAACTGACTACTAGGTGCCACAGGAAGACATAAATCACCCTAAAGTAGTTATGCTGCTTTGGTTTTTTTTGGACCAAGGAGTCAGAGACAGGAATCAATCTTCAAAGGCAAGCACTCTTCCCCTTGTGGCATTACTCCAAAGCAGCCAAGGATGAATACACCAGTAATTTGTGCAGGCCTGGCATGCCAGCAGGTAAAGAGGAAGACTCACACAGCTTACAAAAAAAGCAAGAGAGCAAGGAGCTATTTGGAAATCCACTGTAAATTAATCTTGCATGCTGGCATTGCAAGGATTTACCAAATTCTTCAAATGGTGAACAATATTTAATCGCTTGGGCTGTTTACAAACTCTATCTAGATTGTTTTATGGACAGCTAATTCCTACTTTGGGTTTGTGTATTTGACAATCCCTTCCCCATGGGGCTTCCAGTGTTTAGGCACATCCATCAAGATGACGGACAAAATAATCCTGATAGAAATTATTCCTTTTTGACTTTGTAGAGGACACACCAGACAGTGGAGTAATGGCTGCATGGGAGAAGAAAATGCTGTTCCACAACATCAATGCCTTATACAAAATCACAGGACAAAACTGGAAATGCAAAACATTAAAGGAAATTAGCTCCTAGTCAGTGAGCTCAAAGGCAGAAGAAGACTCAAAACTGAGTTAATTTCTATTTTTTTAGTTTAGTTCTTGTTATAAAGGCTGGACACTCACCACGTATCATGATCTGGTTTAGCTGAGCTCAACACCTGTACCTCCCTAAAACTTCTACATCCTCACAAATTAGAGGGGAAAGAGTATCACACTTTGTGATCCCTCATGAATATACTTTACAGAATAAGACCCAAGAGAACCCAGAAGAATTGCCCTTCAAGTGTCTCAAACTTGGAAACTGATGTTCCACAATGAGCATCTTCATCCCTCCCACCAGTGGTAGAGCATTCCTGTTCCCTAGCTGGTGATACAAACATGCCAGGCTTCTCCCAGGTAATTTTTCTGATAACCATGCATACAACTCACACAAGAGACCTCTTTACTGATTTCCTTATCAATGTGGTCAAACATCCTGACTAAAAATGAAATTAGATTGCCTCAACAAAGTCCAGCCTTCAGTGAGCAAGGGTCTGTCTTAAAAAGAAGAATGGGAAGGCTTTTTTAAATTACTCAACCAAATAAATAGTATATTTTCAATCAAATTCAAGAAAATCTGTATTATTTCCCCTCTACCCCCTTCTGCGACCCCTTAGGGCCAGATTCCTTGTGTCTGAATCACAGAATAATCCATCCTTTAAGAACAACAATAAGCTTAGCCCCCCAGTGTTTTCACTACACAGTTGTAAATACCCCAGTGGAAAAAGCTTCTCCTCCCCTCTCTGGGAGGCTATTCCCTAGTCTAACACATTTCACCATCAATTTAGGATTCAGTACTCCGCAGATCACAAATTCTGAACAGATTAAGGAAAAAGGGTCTAATTCTCCTGACAAATTACAGTCCATGTAACCTTAATGAATTTTCCTGTATCTTTCTCTGAGAAGTTAACCACTTAATTTCTGAGACTTTCACTAGTTACCATTTTGAAACACAGCATAAGAAGCATATATGAAAATATTTAAATTAACAGAGCAATTTTTATTGTCAATTGCTGCCTAATCCTTAGAAAAATTTTTCATTGGCCTCTACCTCGCAAAGCACTTAAAAGCACATTCTTCCCCAACTATATGCCCCAAAGTCCCGATGAAATAAAGCATGCTTTATTTCCATTCAAGCCAATACACAGACAAGAGTATTACACATAACTGAACTATTTCAACCTAGTATGAGCCCAACCCATGAGCCTAGACCACTCAGACATCTGCTGATGGCTAGACTGAGCAGATTACATGAAGAATTGATACAGGTTTTACATGTTTGTCATCACCTGTTCAAATTGAGGACTGTAAGTGTCCATGTAGTCATTGCTATCTACATAAATCCTTACTCCCCTGCAGCCCATGACCACTGTGGGACTATTGGATCCACGATATGATCACAATCTTTGCTTGGATATTAGATCTATGAGATGATCACAACCTGTGACCAGTCTTGACTGTTCAGCTGTTCATCTCTGCAAAACTGTAATAACTCCATGATTTGACAATGGTAGTGCAGAGTGATTGCTTCAGGTGACCTCAGCAATGTCACACCTACATTTTCAGAAATTAGAAGCTACTTTAAACATTTTTACCCACAGTGTCGTGATTAGCCTGTTAAATTGTCTTTTTGGATAAAAAGCAAAAAAAAATAAACTATTGCCTTGACCAGGATTACTAAAAAGAAAAAAAAAAATGAGGGTAGAAAAAGTGATTTTCTTGATGCAACTCTTCCAAGAAAGGCAAAAGACATTTGCAATTACACTAAAAAGAAAAAAGTATGATCTCTGTGGTGTGTGGGTAGCTGGACTCAAACTAAGAGAAGGAAAACGAAAGCGAAAGAATGTCAAGCATTGCCCATTTTTATATTTTCTGTGGAGAGAAAGATGCATGCTGGTGCTAAACATAACAGCGTGTGAATGGAAGTGAGGCAGTAGCACAGTGCCAGACTGGTTTGTTTTATTTCAGAAAGCACTGAACACTGATGTATGAGATCATTTACTAGAGAAGCTGGGAGAGCAACTCACAATAAACAATTTAGTCTCCAAATGTAGCTCTTTTACTACTCAAACTATCCACAAAGACCAAGCTATTTTTATAGATGTTTGCTGTTTGCACTTATCCAGACAAGTATTTCTTTCTAGTCCATACCAATGCAAGTGCTGGCTTAAAGATTCAGCACTCACAGTGACAGCACTGTGACTGCTCAGGTAAATTAGCTGGCATTTCTATTGCTGCAGCTTAGCTGCATGTGCTAAATTCCTTTATACAGAACTAAAACTTCTGCAAGTTCCAGATCAGCATCTACATGTCTGAGGTTATTTGTCCCAAAACTTAGCATAAAACCCCCTGCTCTTTCTGTACACTTCACAATGGATGTGAAGAACATGTCACCATAGGATTTTATTGCAAGGTTAGTATTTTTTTTTACTTATTTCTGCAGCTTTGCTTTAAAGCACACAGAGAAAAAGAGAATTTAGTAGGCAGCCTGAGAGATAAGACAGGCAGAATTAGTCCTTTTTGTTATATCTGCTGTGTCCCTTTCCTCTATCCTTTGAAATTCAATTTCTTGTTTGCTGATATAGCATCTCATAAAAGCTTAACCAGAATACACATAAAAGATTTCTTTGTACATCTGAGATATATCTTTTCAGAAGGCAGGTGTAACTGCAGGAGAATCATACAGCTACTTTTCTAAATGTAACTTGATTACAGACCTCATACAGCTCCCAGAATTATGGCGTGGTGCTATCACATGTCAGGCAGGTAATTTTATATACATTCACTGCAGTTCACATGCATACTCTGTTTATTCATATTAAGCTGCAGCTGTTGAAGTACTTATGTTTCAAAAAATAAAACCATTTGGGGTTATGCTCTGGGATTTTAGGAAACTGATGGAAAAGAAATGGGGTTTTCCCCACAATGAAATCTCAATAGAAATACATCCATTTTCCATGAAGACTGTGATTCTTTGGGATAATATAATTCTACATATATTAAAAGTCAGTATTAGGCACAATGTTCCTTACTAAAACTGGACATCCTGCTTCATAATATCATCCTTCTCTGCTTTCTGTAAGACATAAAAAACTAAAGATACAAAGTAAAAAGCAAGGTTTAAAAGTTGTTCAAATCCTAGGTGCTGAAACAGGAAAAAAAAAGATTTGCTGTAATTTGGCACTGGAGAATAGATGAGATAAAAGGAACATCAAGTAGTAGAAAATTAAAAGAAGACATCTGGAAGAGTTCAAGAAAGATTGTGCTATCTCAGAATTAGAAGGTTATCAGCCATTAGACACCATGTATCCCCTGACCTAGGGAGAAAAAAAAATCAGAGAGCACTGTACTCCATACTTGCTTCTGGTCTAATAATTTTCCTCATAATGGGCTTCTTTTCATAAAATCTGACCCAGTAAAGCATTCACCACACTTTGGTTTTAGGTACAAGGGATGCCATGCCTTTCTAGGAGACTATTCACATCACATAAGAATTCACAGAGTTCAAAGTTTGCTTCAGAATATCAAAATAATTAAGTTCTTATTAATTAAGTAGGATTAAGCCCATTACTAAACCTCTAAGGCACATGATTTCATTGGGACAATGTTAATCATCACCGTGCTTTCTAACACGATGCCTTCTGTCCTGGAAAATCTGGCTCACTAATTTCATCTTAAACTAAGATTTTTAGCGGTCCTAATAGAAATTATACAATTACTTGTAATTCACATAAACAGAGTCAAAATATCTGTTATTTATTTCTTTCTTATTCAAAAGTACTAATAAACACATTAGCAAGAAGGGAGAAAACTGTTTGACTGCAACACCTACTTTTTTAAAGCTATAAAGAGGCTTTTAATGCATGGGAGGTTTTAGAATAATTATATATCCAAGACATTACTCAAGGATTACGAGCCTCTTTCAAATGTACTAATCTTAACCTAATTAATATTTTTAATTTTACAGATTTTAATTGACATAACTGACATTTTCAAATTACTATATTCACATTGAGAACTGAAGGAATGCAGGATCTTTGAATGTCAAGATATTTTTTTAGGAACCTGTGCACTGACTAAGGCAAGAATTACAGGAGCTATCTTTGGGGAATTGTGGTTGATATGATGAGACCACGGATATCAGTAGGAAGAAATGGGTATCTGTTCAGTAGTTTGACTAGTGTCTGATTATAAAGCTAATAGCTTTTTGGTCTGCAAGTCTGACTGACAGGAGGGCTAGAGGCTTCTGATCTAAAGAAGTCCCCCATTAGCTCATAATGCTGAGCCCCAGAATATAGTTGTTGTCCATATGGGTACTCAGTCACACCACAGAAGAAAAGCCACTCTCAGCCCAAGCATGAAGTCAAGGCTCAGTTCATTAACAAATCCTGGAGCCTAACTATTTCTCCATGAACTTTGGGGAAATTTGAGTTTAAAGCAAGAAATCAGCAGGCTACACTACTTTTCAGTTACAAATTTTCAGCATGGTAGAGGAAACAAACTCAAATGGCTCTAGTCCATTACATCCAGAAAGATGCAGGACATGTTTGCAAAGCAGCAGTCGCAGCCACTTAACCATACAGCCTTAAATATCTAGGGCTGTCTCAAGTCCCATTTTGCTTTATTTGAAATATATGATTGTAACACTCATGCATAAAGAAACTCTGATCTTTGAACTGCTCCTCCTCCTGACTCATTAAGAGGATACCAGTATCTCTACTTTACTGTTCCACAGAACAAAACATCCTAGAAAATTCATATAAAATAACGGTGCTATCTTGATATTAATTTTCTTCAGTTTCTTTAAAGTCTCAGTATCTTTTGCCAATCCTCTGTACTAGCAAGTTTTCACCAGCAAGTACAGTATACATTAAATGCTGACCTGTTTCTGCTCTCACAATATGCTGGTTCACTTCAGCAGTTAATAAACAAAAAGAAACAAAGATATAAAATTTGGGATAAAACCAAACACTAATCATCACAAAACTTGAATTGGATGTACTTGTAATATCAAGCTTCAGCTACATCTCCAGAAATACTGAAAGAACAGTTTTAAACCAGAAAGCAAGACCTAGCAACAGTTATCTGGAATGCGTTATATAAAAATTACACCATTCATCTTTCGATCTCAAATCAGAAAAGTGTGCTTTTTCAAAATTAAATTGTTTTGAATTATAAATTGCTTAAAATTGAGCGAAAGTGAAAACGAAGTTACCTAAAGAAGTCAGAACTATTTACATAAAATAACAAACAAAAAAGACCTAAAAAAAAAAAAATACCCACAAGCTAAAAACCACCAAAGTAAAAGTCAAAGTAAAGAAAAATGATAGAAACATTAACTGTTCCTCATGTTTTTGGATATACTTCAAACACGTTTAGAGATTAAAATGTCTGAGTCTCTGAACAACACTTGTTTTCATGATGAAGAAATCAGCTAACTATTCTACAACTTGGGTGAGGCAGAATATGCACAATGATGGTACATGCTATTTACTGTACTAAAGTCAATTTTGCCTTGCATTTGCTTTCTTTGTCGTGTTTACCCAGAGATATAAATAGCTTTATTATTAAAATACTTAGAATATCACTCCACAACCAAGTTTGTGTTCAGTAGAGAAGGGATGCATTACTAATGCCATTTCACAGTTGAGCTATATAAGTCTTGAGAGATTAAGGCAAGACTTCTCAAAAAGTGGACTCTGAACCGGGAAAGCTTTGCCTGTTATTTTTACAGAATGACAGAACGGGGTTGAAATGGATCTTTGGAGACCATGTCGTTCAACCCCCTTGCTAAAGCAGGTTCACCCAAAGCAGGCTGCCAGGATCGCATCCAAGTGGCTTTTGAATAGGAGATTCCCCAGCCTCTCTGGGTAGCCCGTTACAGTGCCCAGTCACCTCACAGCAAAGGACCTTTTCCTCGTGTTAGGAGGGAGCTTCCTGTGTTTCAGTTGGCGCTTGTTGCCCTCGCCCTGTCGCTGGCCACCACGCCCCTTGGGACACTGAGTAGCAGTGCCCCCGCCGAAGTGCACAGCGCTCCGCCCCTTGGAACAGCAGCAGTGCTCAGGGTGTTTTCGGACACTCCAAAGGAGACCCACTTAATAAGTGTAATCGGCAGCGGAAACCCCTCAGATTACCTGCAGGAGCCTTTCTTTCTCTCTGCCCGGCAACCCCCGACCACGCGCACTCCGCACCGCGCCCCGCGCAGCCTCACGCGACGGCGGGCTGGCGCCGCAGCGACACCTGGCGGCTCCCGCAGGCACTACGGGCGGCGGGCTGGGGAAGCCGCGCAAAGGTCATAAACAGAAACAGACACAAACAAACAGACACAAACAAACAGACACATACATTGTACACACGCGTATCTATGGAACATATAGATATGCATACATCTCAGAACCTAGATGGTATAACAGCAACCTAAAAATCCTGTTTGCAGCATTCAACTGTCACAGCCTTCAGAAGCTTTGAGGTATCTGAGTCAGCAGGAAACTATAGTAGAGACGACCCCCACACATTCAGAACAAACCTAATTTACACCGCAAGCGCTTTTCTTTAAATTGTTAAGATTTTACTTCAGTGTTTAGAACAGACACTGCTGAGACATAATACCCAATTGCTAATCCGAATGTGACATGTATGGCACCAGCAGTAATACAGACAGCTTTCTGTGGAGGCCGGTGGGCCTATAGAACAAGATGCCCAGGCACTCCCTTGGAGGGATGTACCCTGAGAGAAGCCACCGGAACAGGGAGACGAAAAGAGCGGTCTCCCAGGATACCTTGTTGCATTATGGTAATATACCCCGGTTCTGTTACCCTGGTTGGCCCGTTGGCCTTCCTGCCCCTTTCTACCATGTGTCCCTAGTCTGGGATGTTCCTCCTTCTTTCCTCTCCCATTGGCCCCTGTGCCTCAGCCGCTCCCCTGTTGTTTCCCCATTGGCTCCTATACCCTGGCCCCACCTGTGTACCGCCCTCACGCCCTCAGACCATTGGCCCTGATGCTCTCTCCGCCCCTGCCTTCCCCATGCAAAACCCCTGGACCCTCCCTCATTCCTGGTTCTTCATCCCTGGACCTCTTGTCATGTTTGGGTGCAATAAACCTCTCCGTGGAACTCCACACGAGGACCCTTCCCGTGTCTCTTTGCCGACAGCTTCTACAACAACAGCTATCCGGGACAAGTGTGTGTGTGTGTGTGTGTGTGTGTGTGGCACCGTCGAGCAGCTCCCAGATCTGGAGATGCTTTTGGGAAGGTTGCGGCATCTTCACCACCTCCGCCTGCTGCAACAGCTTTCTGCTCAAGTCAAAATTATTCTTAAGCCTGAACTCCTCCTGCAGAACAAATGGATGGTTGGATCTCTAATCTAGTGAGTTTATAGCCAAGAGTACTGAAGTTTGCAACATGAACACTGAGCTCCATCAAAACTTGTTTGTGTACTGTGGCTTACAGATCAGCTAAGCAGACAAAACCCCAAGATCACAAGAGAAGTAAGCTGATCACCAATGTCCTGAGGGAATGTTATGGAGTCAAAAAAGGCTGACAAGCCAAACATCTAAAATTCACAATCACACCAGAGAAAAAAAATCTGAAGTGCAATTTGTACTCCTTCCCAATGTGAGAATCATCTGTCCTTCCATGGCGTGAACTGACAGATGCTTGCCCTGATCAATCCATTGGAAAGCTCAGACTCTGGGAGCAGTATATGAATAACCTGCCTTACATCACATCTGACTGGCAATACCTTAACCTGAGTGCCATAACTCTGAAGCCATCTGTGACACCTGTGTGTCCTTTAACAAGGTACAAAGTTTATGAGACACATAGCAAGAAGCGAAGTTAATTCCAATTTATTTCCTTGCCATTCTTACAGAAATACCATCTAACTCTGTTTTTGAAAAACAGAAGTATGAGCTACTTAGGAGCAAAGAGCTGTGTTATCACAGCAGAATGACCTTAATAAAAGCCATGTTTATGAAGCCAAACACAGTGTTTTATTGGTACAGTTAATACGTCATCCAGATCTCAGTGGGCTTGAATTTGTCTCCTCAGAACAAACTGACTATACAAAATGAGCCTGATTCTGTGTCTCGGTCCAAAGTAGTATGATTTTTACAGAAATTACAGCCCATTAAAATGGACTAGAAACACATAGTCATTAATGTTGTCAACCATTTGCTTGGTAGGTGATGCAGCTGTGAATCTCCAACAGGCAAAAGCATCTGTGCATTATTACCTTACTGAGACACCAGTGCAAGTCCAGTACATACAAACAATATGACACCAAGTTGAGTGATGTGGCAAGACACCTGAAGGATGGGATGGCATCCAGAGGGACCTGGACAAGCTCAAGAAGTGGGTCCATGGGAATCTCATGCAGTTTAGCAAGACCAAGCACAAGGTGCTGTACCTGGGTTGGAGCAACCCTTGGTATCAACAGAGGCTGGGGATGAACAGATCCCTGCTGAGAAAGACTTGGGAGTGTTGGTGGGTGAGAGGCTGGATAAGATCCAGCAATGTGCACTTGGAGCCTGGAGAGCCAAATGTGTCCTGGGCTGCATCCAAAGCACCGTGGGCAGCAGGGTGAGGGAAGGGATTCTGTCCCTCTCTCCCCTCTGGTGAGACTCCACCTGGAGCACTGCATCCAGCTCTGGGGTCTCAGCATAGGAAGGACATGGACCTGTTGGAGCGAGTCCAGCGGAGACCACCGAATTAATTAGAGGGATGAAGCACCTATCCTATGTGGAAAGGCTAAGAGAATTGGCATTGTTCAGCCTGGAAAAGAGAAGGCTTCAGGATGACCTAAGTGCAGCCTTCCAGCACCTGAATGGAGCCTACAAGAAAGATGGAGAGGGACCTTTTACAAGGGCATGTAGTGACAGGACAAGGGGGAAGGGCTTCAAACTGAGAGAGTAGATTTAGATTAGATATATGAAAGAAATTCTTTGCTGTGAGTGGGGTGAGGCACTGGGACAGGTTGCCCAGAGCAGTTGTGGATGTCCCACAGGTGTTTAAGGCCAGGTTGGATGGAGCTCTAGGCAACTTGGTCTAGTGGATGACACACCTGTCCATGGCAGGAGGGTTGGAACTAGATTATCTTTAAGGACCCTTCCACCTCAAGCCATTCTATGAGTCTATGATTGTATGAAATGGTAATTCTCTACCTATCTTCCCCATACTATTTCTGATTTCATAAACATTTAACAGTTGGGGTTTTTTTAAAGTGCCTCTTTCCCAAGGAAAAAAGAACCAGTCCATTTAGTTTCCTCTCACATCAAAGGTGGTCCATCTTTCTGAACATCCTCAGTGCCTGCATGTATATCTTCTATTAACTTCCCTTATGTCTTTTTTAAGATACAGTGAACAGAACAGTGCAATGATTTGGACATACACTCCCTTTTTTATTCTATTGTTTTCTTAGGAATTCTGAATGTTCAATCTGCCTTAGTATTGCTGATCACAAAACTGACATATTCACAGAACTATCAAAGAAAATTCAGACTATTGTAGGGCTACAGCCAAGAAATGCAACACATTTGTTGTAGCAGTTTGTGAGTGGCACAAGAGTCTGTGGCACACTTGCCAAGCTGAGGAAAGCCAAAGCTTCTGTAAAGCCAAAGCTTCTGTAAATTTTATCTTCCCCACCAATACCACAAATCTGCACATGGGAACATCTGGGCAGTCTTTCCTCTAAGAGCTTTTTACAGTGATCTCCCTCCACGTTGTTCCAGCTCTTGAAATCATTCCTCAAGCACATTTTCTTCCCAAAAAAATGTAATTGTTGTTCCCATTTTCCTTGCTGCTTCCTTTACTCATCACCTTGTTCAATTACTGATTTATCTTTTGTCCTTGAGCCTTCTGTTTCTCTCTCATGAGACTTTTTCGGTTAAGAAGTATGTAAAATTGACTCGCAAGCATATGAACAGCATGCAGTGAAAATGAAGTCACTTAGACCTGTATTAGATTATATGAGTTCATGAATGTCAAATTCAGTATAAACTCAACTCTCATTCATTCACACAGTGCATGCGAGACCATCTCACTTTGCAGCTTACACTTTTAACTACAGTTAAACCATAAA
This sequence comes from Eulacestoma nigropectus, assembly GCA_013397775.1. Lineage (NCBI taxonomy): Eukaryota > Metazoa > Chordata > Aves > Passeriformes > Eulacestoma > Eulacestoma nigropectus. The sequence goes on along the minus strand of VZTE01005061.1, from coordinate 3,814,656 downwards.
CAGAAGCAGCTAAACCATTAGAAGAAACAGCTTTTTCACCAAAGCAAGTATTTTCGAAATAAAATAGGTTTGATACTTTCCTGTTATTCTCTCTCTAGACATCTGATCACTAGACCATTGTTAGTGCATCAAGGGCCTGACATGAGAAACACAATGAAACTGACAGCAGTGGAAACTTTGTGTGCATCAGTGTGACCGTATCATTTGGTGGCAAGGTGCTGTTCCATTCCTGAGGAGCAGAGCCCAATGCACACACTTTGGTCCTGGCTTTCTGCTAGTCCCATTTTTTATACCCCAAGTTAGTTCTCTGATGATGTGCTTCAAAGACTCTTGCGTGGGCTGACATCCATTCTGAATATTCTAATATCAAGTATTAGGTTCTTTTACATGTAAATTATTTCTACATACATGTTTCTAAATATATAAAGTTAATAATTTTTACCATTCTCTGTTCCCAAATAACCTAAAAAAAAAAAAATTCCACCAAGCATGTTCATTATTTGCAAGTGTTTGTTGAACTATTTTTCTGAATAAATTACACTCTGCATGAATGCCAAGATTATTTATGATTGATAGTTTAAACCTTGTGATTGTTTTCTGTTCTTCCACCTGAATGACTCAAATTTTCTAAGCAAACCATAAAAAATAGTAACTACCCATATTTAAGAGCTAACTCTAAAAAAGCCCAAGAAATAACAGTGTTGGCATACTGTAAACACAGATACCTGAGAGTTCACAGAAAGCTAGGGGACAGTTAATAGAGCAAAATATGATGTTTTCAGAGATGCACTTTTCTTCATCTGGCATTGTGTACCTCCCAGAATTATGGCTCTGGAGATGTTTCCCAGTTAATACCCAGCCCTATTCCCATAATAAATATCCTGCTCCTTGCCTGATCACTGAGCAGTGTGCTGGCTTTGGTCTTTAGCCTACAGTCAGCACAAAAAGTTTCAAGAAAAGGGCTTACAAGGTGGGAAGAAAAATATCAAAACCAGGTCCCACTTACCCTTGAACCCATTTCCATGCTGTACTTGTTATCTTGTCCTATTTTCCCTCAAAAGCTTTCAGCCCCATTGAGGTTTTCTTACTTTTAAGTAATTCAGGCTACTCTAGAATTGCCACTAAAATAACTGACACTGCTAAATCCATAACTGCAACTGAAGAGCAACATATATGAAAATTTTAGCTTGCAGGCAGCATTAGTTTTAATTTCATCTGCACTGCAACTCATAAGACACCTCTCTGGAAATCATGTGAAAAACACACTAATATACCAAAATTCACATGTATGTGCATGTTTCAACTTGTTTATCTACAGCCTGGACAAAGGGAACCCTCAGCAAGTTTGCTGATGATTCAAAACTGAGGGGAGTGGCTGATGCACCTGAAGGCTGTGCTGCCATTCAGTGGGACCTTGATAGGCTGGAGAATTGGGTGGAAAGAAACCTAATGAGGTTCAACAAGGCAAAGTGCATGGTCCTGCACCTGGGGAAGAACTCCAAACACCAGCACAGTCATACCAGAGAGCAGCTCTGCTGGGAAGAACCTGGGAGTCCTGGTGGATGATAAGCTGACCATGAGCTGGCTGTGCCTTGCAGCCAGAAGGGCCAATGATATCCTGGGGTGCATCAGGAAGAGTGTGGCCAGCAGGTGAAGTGAGGTGATCCTCCCCCTCTAGTCAGCCCTGGTGAGACCACATCCAGAGTGCCATGTCCAGTTCTGGGCTCCTCAATACATGAAAGACAAGGAGGTACTGGAGACAGTCCAGCAGGGGCCACAAAGATGATGACAGGTCTGGAGCATCTCTCCTGTGAGGAGAGACTACAGGAGCTGTGCCTGTTCAGTCTGGAGAAGAGCAGACTGAGAAGGGATCTCATTAATGCATGTAAATATCTCAAACATGGGTGTCAAGAGGACAGTGCCAGACTCTTTTCAGTGATGCCCAGCGACAGGACAAGGAGCAATGGCCATAAACTAAAACACAAGAAGTTCCACCTCATCATGAGGAAGAACTTCTTTACAATGAGTGTGGCAGCACACTGGCACAGGCTGCCCAGGGAGGTTGCCAAGTCTCCCTCTCTGGAGGCACTCAAAACCCACCTGGACAAGTTCCTGTGTCACATGTCCTAGGTGACCCTGCCTTGGCAGGTGGGTTGGGCTAGATGATCTCCAGAGGTCCCTTCCAACCCTAACAATTCTGTGATTCTGTTCAGCAGTACAGAAAGGGAACAGACCATCATTTGCAATTTCCAGTTATAGACAGTTAACAGTCAGACTGTTTCTTCTTCATTTTGTCCAGTTTCTGAAAATTAGGGACTAGAATACAATTCTACTGATTTCACACAGCCTTAAAACAATAATTTAAATGGTTTTTAAATTACAAATACTACGTTTTCACCAGACTTGTACACAGGTCAGCCTGATGTCACTATACTTTATCTCCAGAGTAGGCTAGCATTTGTTATGTTGTAACACCTGCAAACTCATTTGTGTTTGCTATTCATTGTCATCTAAAGACAGGACACTGAGCACACAGACAACTGGGTAACATTAGTTTTAGTGCAAACACACGAACTGTTCTTGCTGGAGGGTCCCCACACTAGGCAGTGAACTAATGTTCTCAGCACAATTTGTACACACAAGAAATCTATACAAGCAACTTACTCATGCCTCTGGGACTCTAACATTACAACTGTGGTAAGCACGTAATACTTGGGTTTCATTAAATCCTATAGAAATCTCATTGAAGATAACTGGAGCTCTTCCCTTGAGAAAATGAACAGGAAAAAAGCAAGTGATAGCAGTAATTCAATAACAGGTAAAACCAGAATCAATACAAAAAGCAGCATGATTCCAGGACCTTAAATAAACAAGAGTATTTTTCCTCCATGCCACTGTAAGAGGACACAGACTGTAAGAGCATCTGGTTCATTAAGCTCTCCAGTTAAGGACCATTCAGTGTAATAGAAGTAACAAGTAACAAGGAAAGCAATAAAGCAATAAAGCAGACACACAAAAATTAATGAGCAGGTAATAAGGTAGACAAAGACCAGAACTCTTCAGTCACTGATTGATGGACTGTTAAAAAGAACTACTCAGACATAGGCAGGGGCAAGGGGGAGGGAGAAGTGGAGGAGGGAACAGAGAAGAAATCAAGACTTCATGAGTATGATGGCATATTTCAAAGTCTTTGTGAGAGTGTACCAAAACCATAGAAAAGTAAAAAGAACTTGTGGGGGTTATGTAAAAATTACAGATTCTTTATGGGAAGTGAAAAAGGTAAGGAAAGATAGAGATATGGGTGGATAGCAGAGGAAAAACATAGGATACTTGTCTGAGCCACATGATCAACATGTGATCAACACATGATAAACACATGATCAACACAATGTATCCTTTCTTCTTAATAAATTCTATTACTGACTTTGCCTTTTTAATCTCACTCTGTCCTACTATGTCCAATTGCCAGCAGCTAGAGAACACACCATGGGTGACCAGGTTGTGGATCCAGACCAGAATACAATTGAGATCTGAGTGCCAGCAACAGGGGAAGGGATCATTCGCCACTGGGAATAGGGTGTGTGTTGCTGGGGTCTAAATGTCAGCAACTGGGGCAGGGCCGATATGTTTCAGTGCCAGCAGTTGGAGACACCAGACTGTCTGTATTTCTCTAGGGAATTTAACTGTGCATGCACATTCATGTGTACACATACATATACTTTGCTAGCCAGCCTTAAGCTGGACTAGCCATGAAGGAGAAGATCTGTATCTGGAAAGACTCCAGCTCTCAACGTGACTCGTTCCCAGAAGCTGCAGTTCTTCACAAACTGCCCCAGTGCAGATACCTTCCACAATCAGTCCTTCAGGCACAGCCTGCTCCAATGTGGGTCCTCCACAGGCTCACAAGTCCTGCCAGAAAACCTGCTCCAATATGGGCTCCTCTCCCCAGGGGGCCACAGGCCCTGCCAGGAGCCTACTCCAGCGTGGACTTCCCACGGGGTCACAGACTCCTGCCACCATCGCCTGCTCTGGCGTGGGATCTCTGCTTCTCCATCGACCTCCATGGGCTGCAGGGACACAGCTGCCTCACCATGGTCTTCACCACCCTCCATGGGCTGCAGGGGAATCTCACCTTCCACACCTGGAGCACATCCTCCTCTCTGCTGACCTTGGTGTCTGCAGAGCTGTTTCTCTCACATATTCTGTCCCGCAGCCATTGCCATTGTGCAGTAAATTTTCCCCCTTCCCTAGAGGTGCCACCACTGCCAATGATGGGCTCGGCCTCGGCCAGTGACAGGCCCGTCTCCGAGCTGGCTGACACTGGCTTGTCAGACATGGCAGAAGCTTCTGGCAGCTTCTCACAGAAGCCACCCCTGTAGCCCCTCCATGGCTACCCGAATTTGCCTCACCCACCTGTCAGAGACTGAAATATTGTAGTTTATGCCTTAAAACATTTTCATGAAGGACTTTTAAAACTGTATTACAAAAGCTGTAGCACCCTGAATGGGGCTCTGAGAGGCCCTGGATGCGCTCACCAATGAAGATAAGATAGAGGGCTGGGGACATTCACAAAGCATAAGCTTAACACCTCCAGGGTGGGGACCACAGCCCCAGGGCTATCAGCTACCAAGGCTTGCACAGACCCCCGCACCAAAGGGTGGAGGCAGAGACGCTTTGGGTGTGTGCTGGAAAAGCCTCTGGTGAGAGGAGCAGTGACCGCCCCATACTCCACTGTGCAGAGGAGGCCAGATGAGGGACCCTTCACCCGGGGGGGGGGGAAGCTTATCCGCAGCAGAAGGGGGGACATGGCCCATCAAAGGCCCCCCCAAAGGGGGCCCCAGACCCTGCACTGGGGCACCAGACATGATGCAACAGACCCTCGGTGTTGCACGGGACAGTGTGTCAAGCTGGCCCCTGCAAGGGAGACACGTGGGTGTTCCCACCTGCCCAAAGCGTGTATTAATACATGGGATTCTCTCCTCTCCGGCGTGTGGCCGCGTGTGGCCGTGTGGCCGCAGCAGCGGGGGACTCTCACCACCAGAAGACCAGACGGAGGGGAGCAACGAGACATCGCTGGGACCCCTGGATGGGTGATGTGCTTCCACCTAACCCCTGTCATCCTCTCCCCGTCCCCTCACCCCCTACGCACACTCTTCTTTCTCTTATTTCCTTCTTTCTTTTCTCTTTCCTTATCTTTGCCTCTTTTTTACTATTAAATAAAACACATCAATTTTTTTTGGCAACAACCTCTAACCTCGTTTGGTTTTAATCTCGTTTTTGGGAATATTTTGAACCGTCTAAGTTCTTTCTGGTTTATGCACAGAGATTTAGTTTTCTTTGCTCTTCTGGGTTTAAAACCGGATCGCAACAGCACCCGTGCCTCCATGCCCTCTGGGCAGGCCAGAGCCATCTCCTGCCGTATGGCCAAGGCTTCGGGTCACCTCGCGGCCCCTTCATGCTGGCCCGTCCCGCTCCCCTGAGCACTGTCACCGCCCATGCAGGGGGCTCACGCCGCTCCCCAAATGGGGCGGGCTCCCCTCCTCCGTGCCAGGGGGTGACATTCACAGGCAGGGAGATTTATAATTTTCCATTTACCAAAATACAGCTTAAACTTAGGGCTGATCCGAGCGCAGAGAAGCGCCCTGGTGAAACCCCTTCAGACCTGTTCCGAAATGGCACTCCCACACCTGTGCAGCTTGGTCCTGTCAAACTGTTTAGCCACGTGTGCTGTTTAGCTGTACTGTAGCTAGAAAAAATTGACCAGTACTTCAGTATTCTCCTACTTAGAATCAGAACCACTCGTTAGTTCTATCCAAGGCGCTTACATGCTGTTTAGACACCTCCTGGCTAGAGTAGTGCAGGCATTCCCTCGCCTGCAGACCCTCCCCTAGCAGGCAGAAAATCCCTTAGCCAGGCCTGGGTGGGACTGCCCTTGCCACAGCTTCTGCCACTGTGTCCCATGGGAGAAAAGCAGCCGCTGGTGGCCACTGTCGCCCTGCAGAAATCCCAAGTGCAGCGCTGTAAGGCTGAGGTGGCTTGACACTATTGAGACTGTGGGGAAAACCCTCTTCATAATTTATCTCAGCATTGTGTAACAACACAGTCCTGTCAGGCGGTGACATTTACCACCTAGCCATGTTTCAGTCCATTAAACGCTGGGTTACTAGTTCCCTTCCTCGTTTACTTTTTAATTGACGCACAGAAAGATGCAATTCCTATGAGAACCGAAGAGTTGCGTCCCTAAACGCTCAACCCCTTTCCAGAACTGACGCCTTTCTGAAGATAAAGTTGCACTAAAGTCTTTATGTTTCACACACTCTGTGCTGGTTTAGACACACATTTAATTTACTGCAGCTCCCCATACTCCGAGTAAACGAGCATTTCCGTTCCCGGGAATTCTGCGGTCTGGAATGGGCGGGGCTGCCGGCGGCGATGCCGGGCTCGCACCCTGCGCCGTTCGGCGCGGGGAGTTATGGGTGACGTAGTCTGTGCCCCGCCGCGGGCCCCTGAAGGCACACGCTCCCAGGCGGCGCCGCGGCCCTCGCAAGGCACTGTGGGTGCTGTAGGAACGGCGCACGAGCCAATGGAAGGGGCCGTTTCGGAAGGCAGCGCTCGCGCGGCGGCCCTCGCTGAGACACGTGCGGCGCTATTTGCTAACGGGAGGGCGTGACGGGCGAGCCAAGCCTCCGCCGAGCCAATCGGAGCGGGCCATGTAGAGCCAGCCGTTCCCCGGGGTTGCGTGTGCTGCTGCCAGCGGCCCGTAGTCGGCCGTCAGCGCGGCAGCCGATTGGTGGCGGCGGCGCGGCGGGCGGGGCGAGGGAGCCGGAGTCGGGGGCGCTCGGCGCGGCCCCGTAGAGCCCAGCGGGATGGGGCGGCGGGCGCTCTGGCTGGCCTTGCTGTTGTGCCTGGCCGCGCTCTGGGCCGGAGCGCTGCCCGCCGTCGGAGCGCTTCCCGCGGCCGGTGAGTACCGCGGCTCCGCCCCCCTACGCCCCCCTGGGCCCGAGCGCTGCGGCGGCATCGCCCCCCGGGGCCTGCGGCGGGGGAGCAGGGCGCCGAGATATCTCTGCGAGTCCTGGCGCCTGCACCGGGGCACGGAGGCGGCGACAGCGGGGGAGGCGACGCGGTGCTCTCGCTGGGGCTTTGGGGGTGCGCCGACCTCGCCGGGGCGCTGAGGCGGCGGAGCGGAGGGGAGGGGAGCGGGGCTCCTGTCAGCTGCGTGGCCGCGGGTGGCGGGGCCGCGCTGGCTTGAGCTTTGCCTCTCCAGAGCTGCTCCGTAGGCCTGATAGGGGTGGACGCATTGCTCAGTGCGGTGCCTGCCTTTAAAGAGCTCCTTAGGAGCCCACTTTGGATTGCTTGCACTGCTTAAAAGCGGAGTGAGGCGTTTTTTCTCCCTAGACGGATTTTCTCCCCGAGGCGCTGACAATGCTGATTTCAGCCTTATCAGAACGGTTTTCTCCCCGCTATGTATAGAGAACACTTACGCGTCCTGCTTTAGGTCCCCATACTTTTTTCCTATCCCTGTTTTGTTGTTACGCAGCTCGGGTTTTGTGTGCTTCTCGTATGTTGTCATCTACTTCCTTTCTTGGGGTTTCTACCTCCCACACCCTTCTTTCCACCATGGGCTGGTGGGGGGGATGTGCAATGCATTTATTTATAAACCCAGAAGCCACTACCTTAACGACAGCCATATGCGATGCTACTGGGGATTTGCTTTTACTCTGTTTCAGGAAAGTAACTTGACATTTTCTCTAGAGGTAAGTTCAGTAGTTTGGGGTTCATTTTTCTGTATGCAGTAGGAAGTTGAAATTTAAGGTAATATTACTGGACTTCGGATTATATGAGCTCTGTAGGTCACTTTATAAACCAGCAGGCCACTTTCCAAGTTACAGAAAGGATACACACGAGTTCTGTGAAACCACAGAGATTTAGCCAAACTTTTGAATTATGTGCTCTCATTTATAGTGTATATAAAGAAAAAAGCTAAGGTGAGATGAGGCTGTGAATGTCACATGAATCATCTGTTGTATATGTGGAAGTTAGGTGACAAGGGCTGGTCAAGTGTGCAGCAGTGGCTGTACTACCACGCAGCTCTGTCTTGACTGTTTGTCCACTGTCACAAAACTGTTTGTGAGTAGGAAGTTCTGATAGTTTAATTCAGCCTATATAAACAATATGCTTAGAGTCAATTGAACTAATACAGTTAATAAGCCAAAGAAAGTATGGTACATTAATGTAGGCGTAGGAGCTGTTTACAAATTTAAATTGCTACTGTGATGTCAAGCTGTTCATTGATATCCACGATTAATTAGGAGAGGGTGTTCGGAGTCCATCTTTTGGCAGAAATCTATGAGAGGAATACCTTTCTTGCTCCAATTTTTGACAAGAATCATTCTGAAAGAAAATTGTCCTCGCTTCATGCTTTGATTTCCCACAGTGACAGTGTGTCTTTCTGTAGTAGAGACTGGTATAAGCCTTGGGACTGTGTATTAAATGCTTCCTTGAATGCTTATTCGTTTCTAATGTGTGGTCTGGAAACAGTAATCTAGGAGGGGTTTTAAGAAGAACGAGTAAAAATGGTCCAAGTATTACATTTCCTGACTTAAGGCGGAGTTTTTAATGAGGATTTTTTTTTTTAGTATTGAGTACTTTAAATATATCTTTGTTTAAATCAATTTATTGAAAACTTGAGGTGAATGCAAGAAAATTCAGGCCTAAAGAAATAGGCACTGTATTCTTTTTAAATACATGATATTACTGCAGATTATGAAGGAGTTTAAAATTGGGACTGGGGAAAGATATTAAGCATTGGCAGAAGCAGCTAAAAAATGCTAAGTGTGTATGTGTTCTCCAGACAAAACTGGCTGTCTTCTGCTCACCGAAGCAGCTATGGCCTTCCCCTGTTGATCACTCATTAAGAACATTGAAGAAAACCTTTTTTTTTTTTCTTTTCTTTTTTTTTGTGATTGCCATTATTGTTTCCTCTTGTTCACAGACTAAGAGGTAGAAATGTTGTCATTCTGCCTGAAGAGACGAGGTGATGCTTGCTCTGACTATCCTACATGTTTCATGGCTAACTTCAGCGATAGGCAGATGTTTTCTTACTGTCCCACTGATTGGTGGGAGAAATGAGCACAGTCATTTACCTGTAGGGAACTTCAGTACCTATTCTTCCATAAGAGAGAGCTCAATGGTTTTCCCTGACCTTTCTGTTTTTATTTACCTGACTGAAAAACATTCTCTAAACTATTTACCTTGTTGCCTGATGGGGAATCTCAATTCCTGCCGTGGAACTGCTGGAGAGTAAGTTTTGTAACTAGTTAGCCAGCAATTGCAAGGACACTGGAAAAAAGATTTTTATTCAGGGTGAGGCTTGACCTATATCTCAATCTTCTAGTTGCACTAAAATGAATATGCTGCACAGATTGTAGCTGGGAACAATTTACTTGCTGCCAAGGATACTTTGGAACTGTTCTTGCTGAATAGGTGCCACTTCAGGATTTTACTTAACTCACTGCATGTTTTAAAGGTTCATGTAAAGGGAATGGCATCTATGCTATGGAGTCTGTTTCTGTGCTGAATATAACAGTCAAAAAATTGATGAAAAGCAGTCTGAGGTAATCTTTTTCTTAAGATTTCCTTTTTTCCTGCAAGAACTGGATAAACAGAGTTTGCATTCCCTTTCGATGTCTATCTAGTCACTTGCACAAAAACAACATTGAAAGAAATTGCCAAAAATACCACAGAAAATCTCTCATGGATGCTCTAAAGCAGTCACTGCCAAACCATTTCTGTTCATGCACTTCTCTCCATAAAAGGTTTTTGAGCATGCATTTTACATGTGTTTTTTGTGGGTTAAACATTGATGTATTCTTGTCCTAACATAATATGTACATCATTAAACATGCACAAAAACACAAATGAAAAAATAATGAAATAAAGGTGGAATGACCACTGTATTAAGAAAAGTTTTATGTATTAACAATATGAAAGGTGTTTTTTTCCTGCAGCCCCAGTGCGTTCACTGGCGTACTCCCTGAGGTGTGCACACTCCACTTGGGAGATCCCTGCTCTCAGCAGAATCCCACTAGTTGCTTTGTTGTCACAGTGTTTGAGGCTTGAAGAGCTTGGCAAAAACTAGAAGGAAACTGCCTACAGTAATCAGATAGGGATTCATCAGAGCTGTGAGAGACTGCTTCGCTTACTGAATTTTTGGCTGCTGCCTGAATGTGAGTGACCATTTTATCATTGAAACTAGTGGTATTTCTTGTCTGGTAGTAGCAGCCCTTTAGCTTTATGGGATGTCAGTTGATCTTCTAATACAACAAAACTTTGAAACTGTTGAACTCCCTCAATCTAATGACATTATTGCTGAATCACACTGCATAGCTCTTTTGGTTTCTACCCTTCTCTCCTTAGTGCTCTCTTGAAAACAGTAATTCTCACTAAATGGTAGGATCTTTATCCAGCATATGGCAGGATCTTTTTCTCTAACATAGGCTGCCAGACTACTTTTGCTCTATTTACGTAGCATGCTTGAACACTGGCCTTTCTAACTGAGGAAAAATGAATACTTTTTAAAGCTGATTTTAATTATACATGAAGTAGTGGATGGTTTAAACAAGATTTTAGCTCTGTGAAGTGCTTCAGAGTCCTAGCGGGGTATGAGAGCACCCAGCAATGTCTACATCTCAGCACTGCTTGTAAGTGAAGTATTCTGTACAATGTTGTCTACTGCCCACTTGAGCCACAAGTATTTTTGCGTACCTTTTCCTTTTAATGTATCATTGTATCTCCCTGACTTGTTTAACAAATGATGAGATTAATTTCCACTTGGCCCTCTTAGAAGAGGTTTATAGAATTAGACAGCCCTGGTAACAGATCCAAATCAGGAAAAAAATAAAAAAGTCAGTTACTTTTTTAATTGAAGTGTGGAAAAACAAGCTAAACTATCAGCTTTAATCTCTGAAGCAGGTGCACAAACATAATATCTGTGACTTTGTTCCATAGCTCAGCCTTGACTAATAAACTGTTCTTAGGTCCAACTGTGACCTTTCATAGACCTTTCATTAACACTTTCAGAATAGTTTTCTTAACTGTTTTGTAGAAGTAAACACATCTGTAAGTAGAGGGTGCATATTAGTCAGCAGTTCCATGAAACAACAAGGCTGTAAGTGATCCATCCTCTAGTCCCTGCAACCTCATCTGCCTACCTTAGAAAAAAGTCTCAGAGCTAAGAAAAGTTTAATTATTATTTTGGTTTTGCTTTAGTGCATTTTGGAATCACTGTCTGAAAACAATTGTTCAAGTACAACTTCTCAGTAACAAAGCTGGTTCCTTCAGAGAGAAATTAAATGATGCAATAGAAATGAAATAGGTTTATTTACTTTCAAGGAAGAAGAGCAAATACTTAGTGAGCTCTACCTTATGTTGCTCAGGTGTCTCTTACCTTTCGATTTAGTAAACCTTTTGCTTTACATATGAAGTGACAATAAATTTGTCCTTTCATATGTGTGCACAGATAGTATAATCTATTTATATTTGGTCTTGTGTGGTCTTTTGGTATAAAGTCACCCTACCACAGATTGAAATCAGTTAGTGAAGCCTTTACTGAAATGTTAGAATGCTCTCGTGCTGTCAGGCATATAGGCTGGTTTTGTGCAGACAAAAACAATCACCCTAGCTGGTGTAGCTGTTCAAAAAAAACAAACGTGATGTCTCCTGCTGCAATAACAGGTACTTCATGAGTGCTTTGTGTATATTAGAAGGAGCATACAACCTACTGGGTAGGTTACCCTGTCTTAGTTTTCCCGCTCTCCAGAAGCATGTCTGGATGTCTTGACAAGCTCTGAAGTTTGAAGATGGTGTTTGCTCTCAGGTCAAAATTATTTAGGTTAATAGAATGTAGTAGGTGGGAAACATGGTAAATTCCAACTTCTTTCATAGTTTCAAAATAGAAACACAAGCAAGTATCCTAAATGTATGTGTACTTTTACTGAATTTAAAGATCAATTGTCATATTGTAATCTGGAGTGTCAAAGTTTAGTGGTAGAACTTCTTATGACTTATCACAATCACTCTTATCTGTTAGATTCCTCAAGCTACTAAGCCCTGAGGTCTCTGCCAAAACTGCAGCTAGCCTTCTTTTTCCTTATGCCTCATAATGTTTTTTTTCCAAATTAGTGTTTGTTCTTACATTGCCTTGGATGCTCTTTGCAGGGTCTGTTTCATCTGGAGTGCTCTTTGCTGTCTCCACAAGTTTTTCTGTAGTGCTCTACACATTTTTGGTTTTGGACCTGTAGAGTACAGTTGCTTACCCACATCAGCTGTTCTAGATCCTTTTTAATTCCACGTCTGTTGGCAGTCAAACTCTTTGAGCTTTACATCCTCTTCACCATCCTCAACAGGCTGTTATTTATATGTCTCAGTTGTACTCTCAGTCATCTCATCACCATAGTTTTGCAGCTTCACTTTTAAGTCTTAGCATTTTTTCTTAATTTTTATTGTGCTCTTACAGCTTAAAGTTGAATTCTCCATCATCTTTTTACTTGTTCCAATCGAAAGTTGTACTTGAAGTAACAATGTGGAATCTAGATTCCAGAGAGAAATTTCCAAGATTAAGCCTTTCATTGCAAGGGTTATGGTAGTAGGCTTCAAAACATGAACCGATGAAGTGTCATGTTTGGAATTTGTCGCTTCACAGATGGTTTATCTCTGCTAAGTCACATTACTTGCATGAAAACGAAATTTGTGCAAGTTTTGTTTGCTGCTAAATGCTTCCAGGAGTCAGCAGAGTTCTATAAACTGTTGAAGTGTTTGTGCAGGTAGCTTTTCACAGCTAACTGTAACATACGAAATGTATCTCATGTACGGGGCATTAACTTCTATGAGATCAGACACCTTTTCTTGTCACAGCGCAGGTCTCCAGCCTGTCATTGCTTTGCCACTGCTACAGGGCATTATGCACCCCAGAGCCTCAGAAAGGGAGATTTCTAAATGTAGAAGGAGTTAGTGGCAGCTTTACTAAGTGGTCTGTTTATGTTTTGAGCATTTATTTCAATGAAAGTGAGTTGTGTACCAGAGAGAAGGAGGCCTGTAGCATTTTCTTTCAAATGTAGGGGCGTTTGTTTGCTGAAATGAGGTGGTATTAGATACTGATGACTGTGAACAGTCACATCTCAGTGATGTTAATTTTAGAGGCTTCCCATGAAAATGATAGCACAGACCAAGTTGTTTGAAGCACAGTGAGTAGCCCATTTTAGTTAAAGGAACAAAACAACTGTTGCAGAAACAATTCTGAAAAACGGTAAAGCTGTCATAAATAAGCTTTTCTGATTATCTTTGCCTTTTCACCTGTATTTCTTTAGGTGTCTGCCTAATAGCCTTTCTTCTTTACCATTTCTTCTCTTTCCAGTCTTTCTAATCAAATATATAGCTTTTAGACAGGAAAGATGACAGGTAAACAAGACTTGCATCTCTTGAAGAGTATCTTAAAGACAAACTAATTCCTCACAGTTTTAAAGAGAAACCTCTGTATAAAGGTTTGAGTATACCGGTCAGGCAGAATGAATTAGCATTCTATAAAGGACAATGTTTAATTACAAGCATGAGAGTATTAATACAACTTTCTGGTTACTAATGAAGCTTTTCATAGTGCAGCTAATTTGGTGACTAAAAGCCTTATGTTCCATAGACCTTTTTCACTTGATGCACACATTTTTAAGTAGTTTGATTGGACTGGAACCATTCAGACTTGGGTTTAGGAAAACCACACTTGCTTTCACTATGGAACACACAGTTGTGTTGGCATAATTTAAGAGAATCACCTGTGAAACATTTGATTCCTCCTCATCACACTAATAAGGTTTTTCTGAAGTGCATTAGTCAACTTAGTACACTAGAATATTTCAGAAGCATGGTACAATAATGTAACTAAAGGTTTTATTTTTGAGATAGTTACTAATGGAAAAGCATTTTACTGACTTACAATGTCTCTTCTAGATGAAGAAGGAAATCAAGATGAATCACTGGAGTCAAAGGTAAGGAGATAAGTTTATAGTCATTCTGTTTTACCTGTGGAGTGAGAGCAAAGGTCTGAAATTTAGAACAATAATTTGATTTTAGGTTTTAGACTTTTCTGTAGCTCTTGCTGTCTCATTAATTTCTTCTGTGCATCAGAGAGATTAGTACTGTGTCACAAGTGTGAAACATTTTTTTTCGAAGACCTAAAAGGGATAGAGGCAATGAAAGCTGATAGAGGAAGCTCAGCTTACTTTTGATTCTGCTGTTTAAGTTAATTAACCATATATTTTAGGAAGTTTTAAATGGGTTTTTAGTCAGCTGCTGCTTCTCAGTTTCTAATTGTCTAAATTATGTGGCTGCTTTCCTTCAGACTTTATCTGCAGAGGACCAGGTAAAGGATCATTCTGCAGGAACTCGAGTGGTTGCAGGTCAGATCTTCCTTGAATCTGGGAAATCAGACTCTCAATCAGAGAATGAAGAGAACTTTCACAGTCGAGAAGAGGAAAAAGAGAATTCACTGGAAGAGTTAAACACTCTAGAAGTGTCAAATCTATTAAATAAGGATTTGGAAGAAGCAGAAATACAGAGTCCAGGTAACTGCTCACATTTTTTGAACAAGTGGCAACAAAGATGCATCTGGGTAACTCCAGCATGTGGGTGAACACAAACAGTAATTTTGAACATATGGAATAACTAGTATCTTAACCTTTCTGTAATGGAATGGTAATTGCTGCCTTTTTCATTAGAAAATAGCATCAAAATGTGTTGTAATTGAAATCTGAGTAGTTATTTTCAGATGCATTTGAAAGAATTTTCCATTTTTCTTATTGTTCCCATCTTGCTGGAAAGCTTTAACTATCACATAGTAGGCCCTGATTTCTTCAAATAGAAGTCAAGTATAGATCCTGTGCTCTGTGTATTTACACTGGCAATACAAAGAGAAATTTGCATCAGTCTTTTTCAATCCCCTGACTGTTTGCCTGGTGAGTCAACTGACAGAAAAGGACCAAATAGTAATCTAAAGACAAGCTTCCTAGAACAGTATTGAGAGCCTCAGAGCAGCATCTAAAATGCATGTAAACTTCATGAAGATTTTAAATAAAGGTAAAACCTTACGTCTTAGGCCTAAATTCTCGGGAAATTCTAATATGCCTTTTTTAACACATAATTTTAAGATTTTTTGATGTGCAGTTAATAGTAGATGATAACTAGATGGCACACTTGAGTACCTTAACCTACGCAGCAGACTTTTCCTTTTCACTTGTCCATAAAAACTGTTTTCAGTATTACTGAAAAATACAGTTACGTGGTACTGATGGTATTTGTCTCAATTCAATTTCAATTTGGCAGATTGAAATGTCAAAAGAAAGCAAGAGTTATTAAATGAGCTCTGTAATGTACTGACTGTTTTCTAATAAGCTGTTTCCTTATTAGAGCAGAATTAGTATCAGTTTGTGAAAACTCAGTGACAGGTTTAACCTTTGCTTTTGATGCTGTATTGTACAGGAAAAAGGTATGTAAAATCCACTAAATACCTTTCTGCCACGAAACACTGAGCTAAGCACCATATTTAGTCAGTGCAGTCTATTTCAAAAGTGAACTTTTTAATCTCATACAAAAATATATCCAGCTGACTGGCTCCTCAGGAACTTAGGTTTTTTATACCTATCAACATGTTGCAAGTGACTTTCAAAAACCCTAAGTTTAAGTCTTGCACAGTTCGTGGAACATCTTATGAATTAAATAAGCAATGTGAATGGAGGGATTTTTCACTAAAAAAAGCAATTCTGAAAGAAAAGTACTCATTTTCTGTCAGGAGAAAAGAGTACTAAAGGACAGCTTTACTGACAAGCTCTTTAAATGAGCATCTATCTAAGGTACAGATGTTACACCCCCAGATAAGCTGCTGGTGACAGGACTGCATTAAGGGACATTAAAGCTTTTCTAAAAACAGTTTAGCTACTGTGTATGATCATGAGATTGCATGGAAGAAAAGCATATTCTTCAAGTTTCCATATATATTTTGTAGGATATGGAGCATTAAGAAATCAGTAATTTAGAATTAGTGTCAGTAAAGCTTTTTACTTTCTAAGAAAGTTGTCCTGCTCTCTTCTGATGAGTGAGGAGATTGTTTGTAAGAAAATGATATTTTTTTAGTTATTGCTATTTTGTGTTCAGGAGTTTTATAACACCAAAGTTCCATACTAACAATTTTTGCTGAAAACTACTCACAAGTTTGTACAGAGCTGGCAGTTCCTGTTTCATTTATTTTCCTATTTGGAAGAATCTTACAGTAATATTGCCAATACTTGTAAGTAATCTATATTTGGGTTTCCTGCAGCATAAAGTATGAAACAAGACAGAAGTAAATTAGGACAAAATATAATGAAATACTGCATATTTTATTCAGAGATAATAAATTGCTTCTGGAGCACTTGGTTTGACAAAAGCTAGTTTATTCTCTGGGTAAATTGTTTGCCTCACTTTGTATTTATCATTCTCTAAGTACATAAATAACTGTGGTGAGCATTTTAACCTGTGATTGCATTGCTGTGTTGCTTGCTCTTGGGATTAGTCTTTGTTAGTATCTGGGAGCAAAAACAGCATTATGGTTGAATTTAGAATTTTAAAAATGCAAAGAGTAGCATTGGGCCAGAGTAATTTCATTACTTTAGTATGCAGCTAAATCTCATGCAGAGCACTGTGTAAAACTGCTTTCCACATAGGAGACAAGGTACAAAACAATACAAGTAAAACCTTGAGTTCTCGAGTAGTGTTAAAATCCCGGACCTGGACCTTGTTCAAATGACAGTGATAAGAGGTCCCATAAGTTGTAGTTACATGAACCCTTAGCAGGAGTTTGTATATTACTTTATAGTTAACAGATGTCTGAAATTATTCCAGGCTAATTGCACCTTAACACATTATTTTTGAATGCAGTTACTGAAAATAACAGTGTTCCTCTTGTAATATAATTAACTTGGAGTGATGTGATGGAACCTGTGCCAAGGCATCCAGTTATGAAGAGCAATTTGAACAGGTCCAGCTATACCTGAAGACTTTCTTTTGCTTCAGAAAATCAACATGAAATATTTAGATTAGTGTAGTCTTTAGGCCTTTAGATTATAGATCCTGCAAAAAAAGAACTAGTTTTCCCTATAATTACAAAAATTACGACGTTAACTTGAAAAAACTGTATCATTGACATTGTCACTTGCATGATTTTGCAAATGTTTTTAAATGAAGTTGAACCCGACTGTTGGATTTAGCTTAGTGAATGAGGAAAATTTTTATAAAAGTCTAATTGAAATAATTCCATCTTCAAAACCCAGAGAATTCTTAGTCTTCATAGAAGATTGATTTTATTTTAAAATATTATGATATTGGAATCAGTAACCTTTGAAGTTCTAGTGCATGAGAAATGATACATTTTGCTGTTCAAAGCCATTTTGAATGCAACTAAATATATTGGCAAAATGAAATAATATTTTTAATTTCAGTATTTTCAAGTGTAGAAAATTACCAGATTGATAGTGATGAGAATCCTTTCATCTACATCGTAGTGATATCACTTAAGTATTTTCATATAGTTGTATATTCAAGTGTACTCCCTGCTGATATTCCAGTACTTTCAGTAGAGCATTTCGTGATGTGTGGTGTTCTGTCATGATTGTGTCTAACCCTGGGACTAAAATGAATGTGCTCTGGAATGCTCTTCAAGGGTGCATTACAAGGTCTTTTGCAGAGAAGACAGTGCATGGAAAGACTATTTATTTTGGTAGGCAATGAAAATGTAACCGAGATTTGCCTTCTCCAATCAAAACAATATTGTCTGCTTAGGACTAAGAATGTAAGAAACCGCATACCTTCTGCTTCACTTCATAATTAAAACTAAGAATTATATTTTTCAGATGCTATGTAGAAAAACTGCTTTTTCAGGCTTTTGTAAATTAGAAATTTTACTGAAAACTCGATTAATTGTAGTTCATAGAAATTAAAACCAACATAGGAGCACTTTTCTGAAGTAATATATGATTTTAATTTGGGAATAAAGGAGAGTAGTCTAATTCCTGGGTGTGTATTTTCAGTTTTGACAGCTATTGGAGGCACTGCAGATGGTGAACCTTGCCACTTTCCATTTTTGTTTATGGAGAAGGAATATGCAGAGTGCACTGCCGATGGGAGGGAAGATGGCAGGCTTTGGTGTGCAACAACCTATGATTACAAGAAAGATCAGAAGTGGGGCTTCTGTGAATGTAAGCAACCTTTTGTCTTGTTCTTGTTCAAGGGATGCTTTTTTAATTAGTGTTTTCAGTCCTTTTAACACTCTTTATTTCGGGATGTAGAAGTCCCTGGCCACTTTATACCCCGATAAACAAGTTATAAAGTTATAAAGGCAAAGTTTTCACAATGGAAGAAGTTTTAATGCAAATGGCACTTCCCAGAGCTGATTAGGAAATCTCGCAGTGAAGGCATCTATAAAACTGTTTCTGAGGCTGTAGGAGGGTAGCGGTTTGACAGTGTTGCCCATTATACGTAATGATTTGTTGCACAAAGGCATCTCTTCTCTAGGAAACATCCTCCTGAAGGAGGAACCTGCACAGCTTGCTTTTGAGCAATGAATTAAATGAATTTTATCAGCAAACTTGTACATGAGAGACATCACACAAGAAGAAATTATCTATAAATATATACAACACATCCATTAGACAGCTTTTTGTAATCACTCAGTTTGTTTATTGGTATTCAAAGACATGTTTCTGGCTGTATTTACCCTTTAGAACCAATAGGAATTTTGAGAGGATAGTCTTGAGTGGTATAATTGGAGCTCTTAATGTATACTTTTTTTTTTTTTAGCTGAAGAGCAGTCTAATAAGAGAAGGCAGATGCAAGAAGCTGAGGATGTTTATCAGATTGGAATGAAAATCCTTAATGAAAGCAGTAAAAAGGCTCAGAAGAAAGTGTAAGTATACCTCATCCACCCCCACAGGAGAAGGATGATATGGCTGGTCACTCTGCCTTAACTCAAAAACAACTTGAATGAGCTGCCCTCAGATTTTGAGCTTTATTGGACTCAACATCAAACTATGCAGTGATAGAAAATAAATAGTAAATTCAGGGTATTTAGAAAAATGTATACCTGCATTCCTTTGAATGCAGTAAAAATTGTGTAAAATTAATTCCTGAAGAGTGGGTGTCGACAAAACATTGGCTTAATACAAGATGATGCTGCAGTTCTCTAGCCCCAGTTTATACATGGCAACTGCTCAGGAGAAAAACTGAGAACATGACACCGGCTAATTGTCTTTCTTCAGATGTTTCTTACAGTCTAGTTCTCATTGTGCTTCAAAGATGACATGGGGAAAATTGGCATTTCTTGTCCTGCTCTGTTTTATCTCCTGCTTTCTGATGGTTTTGGTCACCATAAAAATATGGTAAAAGTCTTAAACTTAAGCTCAACAAATCGTTACAATTCTAATAATGAATGTTGCTAGGAGGAAGAGGGTCATGCTTGCAGACAAAATAAAAAATAAGAAATTAGTGTTCTATTCATTCTTGTCTCTACTTTGTTTTCTGTATACATCAAATTACTGATTAAGTAGCTGTGGATTTACCGCTATAATTTAGAATGGCTGGATTAATTTAGATCTTCCTCCTATTCATGTTGACAACTTCCTTAGTAAGTGATGACTCCTGCTGATTAATATGTGAGGACTATTGCTATTTTAAATTTGTTTGTGGAAAGAAAGGAGTGTATTTCTACTTTGTGTCAGGGAAAGTGAGACACATCTGAAGTTGTCTGCATCTTGGCAAAGGGAGACAATATCTTTTGGATTCTGAATAATATTTTTTAGTATAAAATAGTGTTAGAATTGTAAAACAATATTAGGTGTTAGTTCTCTTGTACACCTTACACTTTCTTAGAAGATGAAGTTCTGTGAGGAACCATGCATGCCTGTCCTAAAGAACAAGGACAAGACTGAGAATAGAAAGGAGGAGAGGTAAAGAAAAATCTTGGAGTGCTATCAAAGGTCCCTGAGACCAAGCTGAAGCAGGTTTGGTAATACTGTGTTACCATGTTTAAAGTTAGGGGGTTTTTAATTGCTGTGAAACCAGCTGCTGTGAAATTACTTTGAAGGGCTGCCCTAAGTTCTGAGACTGAAACAGAAAGAAGAGTTTCCAGAGATCCTCCTCATTGTTAGCATGACTTTTTCATCAGAAAATTGATCACATACGCATTTATCTTTGGCCCAAGGCTTGGTGTTTTCACTGGCGTGGTTTTGTACTCAAATCAGAGAGACTCCATAGACTTTTTCAGGCTGCTTCTTCCTGTTGTGATCTACGAGACTGTTACGGGAGTGGTTCTACTGGATACCTAGCACAGAACTTAAAATTGTTGCTACAAAAATGTAGCATTTGACTTTAAATTTCTTGTATATGTTAGAGGAGAGGAAATGCATACTGCTTTGCTTATGGAGTAGAGTGAACATTAAAATTCAGCTTGTCTGTTAACTAAATCATGAGTTGTTGCCTATGTTGATGATTTGTAGCTGGAACAAATGCCTGTAGGTAGATGCATTTTTAGAAAATAAAGGCTAAAACAGAGAAACAAAACACCTCTCCAGAATCTTCAGGTTTATGGATGGAATCTGCTTCTTTGTTTCAAGTTCACAAAGAAATTGTTTTCTCTTAAGAGCATATCAGTATCTTCTGAAAGCAGCTGACATGAATCATACCAAGGCCATGGAGAAAGTGTCTTATGCTTTGTTGTTTGGAGATTATCTGAAGCAGAACATCCAGTCATCAAAAGAACTATTTGAAAAACTAACAGAAGAAGGATCTCCTAAAGGACAAATGGTATGTATATCCTTAGATTCTGCAGATGTTTCTATAGGTTTATAAATTGTTTATAGATTGTACTTACTCTAAGGTGCTTTTAGAGATGGCACCTGCACCCTCAAAGTAAACACAAACATATCTTCTCTTTGAGTTTTAAAAAAAAGCTTAACTACCAGTAATATGGGATGGTGGTGGTCTTTTAACTTAATTTTTTTCCCGTTATATGACTGACTACATTGGATGTATAAGTCAAAAAGCGGTAGATACAGGTGACTCCAGCCAACAAACCTTCTGAAACTGTGTACTTTTTATGTGGTTTTTGTGCGATGTTGTGCCTTTTCAATTGCAGTTTAATCTGAGATGGGCAGATATACACACCAATTTATAATCTAGGAAATAACTCGTAGGAATCTTTACAGCTATTTAGTGGATTAGGACTTGCTTTGTCCCTGTGCCTTGAACATAGAATTGTTCATATGTACTGTTACAATATGTCATAAAATATGGGTGGTTTTGATTTTAATGTCTCAGTATGTGCAGATATTTATTGTTTAGTTCTCTCTTGTTTTGGAAGTGTCAGCTTCTTAAGGAACTATTAATTTTCTCTTATCTCTTTGGCTACCAAATCTCCAGCTGTTCCCTGTTTAATGTAGAATACTAGTTTACCATAGAAAGCAGGAACTTTGTCTAGAGACTTTATCTCTCAGTGATGACCTTGACTTTTATTAGTCTAGAATTCAATACTGTCTGCAGGACATAATTTTCAGATTGCCTAGAATAGTGTTAGAACACTGTGAAATATAGACATCTTGATATATACACTATCTTCTGTGCTACTAGTTTCTGTTCTGAGCCACCAGCTGTAACAGGTGTGATAGGTAGAGCAATAACTATGTAAATCTTAAGAACAAAAATAACTTCTGAAAGAACCTCAGCCAAACAGCTCAGTGCATTCTGACTGTTTATAGTCACAGTTGCAACTAACCTGTGGCAGAACAGATGCAAAA
Source organism: Eulacestoma nigropectus (assembly GCA_013397775.1). Lineage (NCBI taxonomy): Eukaryota > Metazoa > Chordata > Aves > Passeriformes > Eulacestoma > Eulacestoma nigropectus. Next base: position 3,792,790 of record VZTE01005061.1, on the reverse strand, counting down.
CTGTAAATTCACAGGATCTGTGCATCAAACAGTACGAGCCCTCTAGACAAGGCTGTGGTTCATATATGTTTACACTGGTGTGTGAGGCAAACTGGGTACATAAATAACCTGACAGATATTGCTTAGCTTCAATTGAGGGTCTTTAAACTGGGATACTTTCACTCTTTAGGATGTTTGGATCTACACAGCATTCAGCGAAGTAGTAGTTTGTTCTTTGCATTCGATTCGCTCATCTGAATTCTGGTGAAACACTAATTTATGTTAGCATCCTAAACAACTGAATAATTTAAAATCTTCATACTTTGAAAGGGGCAGGGGAGAGCATAGATATAGGCGCTACCAAACTGAAGGTAGAGCTTGGCATACTCTTTGCAGCTTTGAATATTTATGCCTATGTATTCCAGGAAAACTGATCCTTGATTTTTCAGAAGATGTGCTGACAAACTTTATTTTATTTCTAGGCTCTTGGATTTCTATATGCATCTGGCCTAGGAGTCAATTCTAGTCAAGCTAAGGTAATTTAGAAATTTTCAGTGTGTGCTCTTGTATTTCCTCTTAGGGGCAGATGTTAAATAACCAATGATTTTGTTTTAAGGCCCTGGTGTATTACACTTTTGGAGCTTTAGGAGGAAATCTGATCGCTCATATGATCTTGGTAAGTAAGATGGTTAATAACTTTAAACATGCAAGAGTGTTTTTGTACTCCTGCATTTTCAGTGTTAAGATTTCCTTTCATATGAATACCCTGTCTAAATATTAAATCATTTTACATGCTTTGGGTGGGCAGTAGTATCTTCCCCATTATTCATTTTTAATGTAAGGATGAGTCTGCTCATTTTAAGCTATATGCCACTATGAATTTAGATAAACCATGTTTATATCTCTTGACTTAAATTAGAATTGTCAGACTTAAAATTTTTGTAATCTAATGAGAACTATGAAAGAGATCTTTACAGAAGATGCTGCTTTAATCAGTATTGTGAGATTTAAGACAAAGTGCAGTATGTAAGTAAAAGGCTTTACATGTTCACCTTTAAGCATCATTCTGCTTATTTGCTTTTTTTGAGTAATATCCAAACTATACTGGCCGTGTTTAACCTTTAGTTGTGTCAGTAATTTGCTTTTTATGTAGCTACAATGGACTTGTGGCCTTTGTCGAGCCTATTGTCTCATCAATCTTGCTCAAGTAATGTGAAAAAAGTTTGTAGCACAGCAAGCAGTATGTTCTCAAGTAACTGATAGTCCCATATTTATATATTTTCCTTTCTAGGGTTACCGATACTGGGCTGGGATAGGAGTCCTTCAGAGTTGTGAATCTGCTCTCACTCACTACCGACTTGTAGCTAATCACGGTAAAAACATTTTATTAGGGTGACATTCTTGACTTTCTGTGTCCTGCTGTATCATTCAACTAGAAGATACTGAAGTACTCCCAACACTAATAGTATAAACAGAGAATCCTTGCTATTAAACAAATTGTCTATTTGGCTCTGAATCATGATACGCTATTTTTATCTCTATTGAAATGTCTTAGAGGGTGTCAAAGTAATTAATTCTCTCTTGAGTAACAGCTTGAAGCTCTGTAGACATCTGGTTTTACTAAGTTATGGTGTAACTTCTGTATTGAAAAAAACCTGTCTGAAAATTTATCTCATCTGTTTTGCAGTTGCTAGTGACATTTCCTTGACTGGTGGCACAGTGGTTCAGCGAATTCGCTTAGCAGATGAAGTAGAAAATCCAGGAATGGCAAGTGGGATGCTAGAAGAAGACTTGATCCAGTATTACCAGTTTTTAGCAGAGAAAGGAGATGTACAGGCACAGGTAAGATTCAGTTCCCCTGATGGTATTCAGACATTTTCAAGAATTACAGGAACAGCTTTATGAAATACAGAAAGACATTGGAGCTTTAGTGTTCTCTTCATCCTGAATCAACCTGATTGCTATTTCCCCATTAGTTTTTATGTGAAGAGACTTAGATTTTAGTGTGTTTAAGGTAGAACTTGGACAGAAAATGCAAATTTTTTTTGAAAACAAGTCCAGAACATTAGAACTTGAGCAGCTTAGGAATGAGGTCTTGGCTTTCACTAGAAATCAGCCAGACTGTTTCAAGGATAGCTTCAGATGTTGTGGAGGAAAGCTAGATAAAACAACTGGCCTTGACAGGGGATTTCAATTTCTCAGTGCTGCTGCTCCTGCATGACTTCTGCATGCGGCAGGCTGGACCTCTCCTACACACAGTGCAGATGGGGAGGATGCTAATAGAGGCAAATAGTCACAATCCAACTTGCTCACGTATGACTTAAGGCTTAGGTAGACAGGATTCAAATGAACGGTTGTTACTTTGCATCTAGGGCAGTATGTCACTTCTATCTGGGATAAATTTCCATTTAGGCTAATGTGAAAAAATAGGATTGCACTGTAGTTATTGAAGCAAATCTGTGCCTTCAAATTGTGATCTTTTAACTCTGATATTGTCTGTCTTTTTGCATGTAATTAACTCACCTGTATCTGTATTGCTAGAAAAGGAAGTCCTGAGGGAAAAGTGACTTTCTTGCAATGTAAAATTTATTTTTAGGTTGGCCTTGGACAGTTGCACTTGCATGGGGGAAGAGGAGTAGAGCAAAATCATCAGGTACTTTTTCTCTATATTTCTGATGCATATTACACTTGGCAGAGAGGGAGAAAGTATAACTGAGAAAACAAGTGATGCAAAAGTGTGTAAGTACCACTGTATGGTATGTAAGGGTTTCAATAGCCTTGTTCAGTAAAACTTAATCTTTATGTGACTAGAAGATGGAACTGATTTTTTTACATAATTAGTTTAAGATTAACCATCTCAGAAGTGAGAATGTACCACATGGACAAAAGCTCAGCCAGCTCCAGTACTACTTGATAAAAACAGTTCTTGTTTTTGACAACCTTTATGATGTGGTGAGCATACATTAGTGATGATAGTCTAGTTTATGTGGCTTACAGGAATATTTTGCTTCTGTAGACAAAACAGTGCAATTTTAAATACTAAAGATATTAAGTGTGCATAGAAAATAGAATTTCTGCTGATGTAAGCCAACCTAGCTACTCTGCTTATGGAAGTTAAAATAGTTAACCTTGTCTTGAGGTATGTATTGAAAAAATGGAGAGCTAAGGATGTGCAGTCCTGAGGATTATTTCATCCAAAACAGTGATTATTTAACAGAAATTATTTACTGGTTATCATATTTAAAATACCTCAAAATGACTGCTTCAGAAGGGCTCAGAGATGATAGTGTGTGGTCAGAAGGAGTATAACCAAATTCTGTGTAAAAGTAGAGTAGGAATTGGCAAATCTCACCTATTCTAAACAGGATTTGATGGTACAATAAGAAAGTAAGATTTACCTGTGTAGCTTGTGCATAGTAGCAGTTGTAGTTTGTTGAGTTTTTTCTTTCTGCTTTTTGGAATACACTGATTAGAGGGATTGCCGCTTAATACTGTGGTTATGTAAGTGAAGAACCTTGTTAGGTATATTAAATTAGGTGGGAATGATAACTTTTATTCCCAGAAGAACCTGGTAACTTGGCAAACAATCTACCTGCCTCTGCTTCATTTGTAAGAAAAGTTACTCAAATTGTAGTCATGGTAGTTAAAACACTTGTTTTCTGCTCTACAGCGAGCGTTTGAATACTTCAATCAAGCAGCTAATGCAGGCAATTCCCATGCTATGGCTTTTCTAGGAAAGGTAAGAGATGAACACTCTCAAAGGTAAGAAAACTGCCTTGCAATGAAAAATAGCAAATGTTTCCTACTTTCTGATATCAGGCAGTCTAAAACTTGAATTCTGGAATCTAAGTATTGCCTTTTTGCTACTGTTTTGAATTTTTCTGCAAGATTTGAATGTTGTAGTGTGTTATGTCTTGTCTAAGTTTCCTTTACTTTTGTTTTTTTCTAAATAGTGCTTGAACTAGAGGAGGTTTTTTTAAATCAAATAATTAAATACTTAAATGTCCTTTTTCTGTGGTGGAATTCAGAGCTCTAAATAGGCAACTGTTCTTTTCCACACACTGTGTGGGGAAAAGCTAGGCTCCTCAGAACTTTGCCTGGTAGGAAATACTAAGCTGAGAAAGGAAATGGGAAGGACATTCTTCCTCTTTCGTTCTGTGTAGAGAATTGAGGCATCTGAGTAAAAATTGCCAATAGGCCCGTACTTACTCTACGCTAAAGTCTGAATCCACCTGCAGAGTGCACCATTGTTTCAGTTTTCTTAGATTTACGGCCTTTTTGTCTAGGGGCAAATCTTACCCAACCAATCTGGTTGCCTTCTATGATAGAGTGAAAACAACGGTCAACAAGAGAAGAATGACTGATGTCAGCTATCTAGGCTTCTGTAAGGCCTTTGGCATGGTCCCATACAACATCCTTTTTTCAAATTGGAGAGATGTGGATTTGAAGGGTGGAATATTTGGGGGATAAGGAATCAGCTATATGGATATAGCCAGAGAGTTGTGATCAATGGCTCTATGTCCAGGTGGAGGCCGGTGACAAGTGGGGTCCCTCGGGGGTCTCTCTTGGGACTGGTGCTCTTTAACGCCTTTACCAGTGGCACAGACAGTGAGATTGAGTGCAGCCTCAGCAAGTTTGCAGATGACACCAAGCTGAGCAGTGCAGTGACACAACAAAAGGATGGGATGCCATCCAGAGGGACCTGGACAAAACCGAGAAGTGGGCCCATGAGAACCTCTTGAAGTTCAACAAGTGCAGATGGGAGGGCTACACCTGTACTAAAATGAGTACAGTCTGGGAGATGAACTCACTGAGAGCAGCCTTGCAAAGAAGGACTTGGGGGTTCTCATGGGTGAAAAGCTGCACGTGAGCCAGCAATGTGCACTTGTAGCCCAAAAGGCAAACAGCACCCTGGCCTGCACCCAAAGAGGACTGGCCAGCAGGTTGAGGGAGGCGATTCTCCCCTTCTACTCTGCCCTCATGAGACCCCACCTGGAGTGCTGTGTCCAGGTGTGCAGTCCTCAGCACAGGAAAGACATGGACCTGTTGGAGTGAATCCTGAGGAGAGCCATCAAGATGATCAGAGGGATGGAGCACCTCTCCAATGCAGACAGGCTGAGACAGCTGGGGTTCTTCAGCCTGGAGAAGAGACGGCTCCAGGGGGACCTCATTGCAGCCTTCCAATACCTAAAGGGGTCTTAAAAAAAGACGGAGAGCAACATTTTGCACAACATACAGTGATAGGACAAGAGGGAATGGTTTTAAGCTGAGGAGATTTAGGTTAAATGTTAGGCAGAAGCTCTTTTATTCAGAGAGTGGTGAGGCAGTGGAATGAGTTGCCCAGGGAAGTTGTGGGTGTCCCATCCTTGGAAGTGTTCAAGGCCAGGCTGGTTTGGGCCCTGAGCAACCTGGTCTAGTGGCTAGCATCCCTGCCCATGGCGTATTAGTTGGAACTAAGGTATCTTTAACCCAATCTGTTCTGTGATTTTTAATCTGATACATGATTGGCAAGCTGCTGGCAGTGATGATGATGTGTTACTGCTTAGAACGGTATTTAGGTCGCTTGTCTGAGATCTGGGTTGCAGACTACCTTCAGCCTGTGATGAGCTAAATCCTTATTATTCCATTTGAGTACCCTCTAAGGTTAGGCTACAGTAAGCACCAGCTCTAGCTCATCTGTTTCAGGCTGTCGTTGCAGTAGAGGATGCAAAATTCATGTCCTTAAAGCCTAAAAAAATAGCATAATGTGCTGTTCAAGGCACCTGACAGAAGAAATTGCAGTTCCTGCTTTCTCTATTGTTTGAATGTTTTGTCACTAATAAATGTTGAAGTGAACTGTATTTAGTAACCAACTTTTGCTTTGTTTTTGCAAAGTATTTTGACTGCCAATACAGTTTGACTTCCACTGGTCTCAAGATTTTTCCCTGATATGTGTTTTTCACTGCACATTGGTAGAAATTAAAAATGAAGGGTACTGTCATGAAAACGTTTTAATTTTATGGGCAGTTCATTGTCCATTAAAAAGTTAAACCCTCTGAATTTTACAGCAGAGATGTATTTGCTGCTTCTGGGCAAGTTTTAATGATTATTCAGTTCTGCAGTAGTCAGAATAATCTAAGTACAGTAGACTCCCTCTTAATATCTAAAGTGAAGATGCTTCATGGTCTTTGTGTTAAACTAAGTGCTTTGGTTGTTCTTCAATAAAGGCTTTCTCTTTCAGATGTACTCAGAAGGAAGTGATGTCGTACCTCAGAGCAATGAAACAGCCCTTCAGTATTTCAAGAAAGCTGCTGATATGGTATGATTATCTGTAAGCTGGAACTACAGCACATGCACTAAGAAGTTGATTAGCTCTGAAATGCTGCAAATGCTTCATGTGCTCTTCCATGTGCACACGCCTACTCCCATCTTCTGTCCCAGATTAATTAGCCCATAATCTTGCTTGCCAAAGATGTCAAAAACTGCTGTGGCCATGGTGCTCCATGAAGCTGTGTTCAGCATAAGGAGTCTAACTCCCATGAATAGAGTCTAACTCTTATTTCATCAGTATGAAATACTGTCCACTTAAATAGTCCGCAATTCTGTGAAGTGCTGTTTTTTTTTAATCTGAAGTTGTCTTGTCGCAGGAATTTACAGTGCCTCTGTTTTGTGAATATATAATTGTTTTATACCTCTCATCTCATTGGACTGTTTGGTTTTTGGGATGATGTTTTTTGATCATGTTAATCCCTCATATCTGTGTTTTCTCTACCTATCCCTTCTGGTAGCGTTTGTACAGTTAAAGCATGGGTAGCCCTCCAGGAAGGGTGTTTAGCATGTGAAACACAGTAGATGAAGTTCTGAAGGGACTGTTGTAGGATAACTACATTCATGGTTCTCACATTTCACAATCAGAATGCTGTTCCACAGCTCTGTGCTAAAGTGAGGATCTCTCAATATGCTCATTCCCTACATTCACTGAAAGTTTCTGATGTGTCCCATTGCCTGTCCTGGCACTGAAGGAGTGCCATAGTGCCTGCTTTTGCAGAGGCAGTGGTTAGTAATGCAGCCCACGGGACAGCCACTATTCTGCCCTTAAGAGAGGTTTTTAGAGTTCCTGGAGTTGTTTTGGGAGCTTCTGTAGCATCCAAAACATTTTGAAGTTGGAAAAACTAAAGATAAGTAAGCTATTAATGCCCCATCTTTCTCGGGTTGTGGGTTTTACATCTTGTATGGCACTGTAGAAGTTCACGGTAGACTTTCATAACTAGTATTGAGAGTTTTTTCCCTCTTCATCATCTGTGTAGTTACTGAACAAAAGTTACCAGAGATGCTGTTTCCTCCCTAAATAACTATTACTAAGAGCGAAAAATGAGTCTCTCTTGAGTACTATGTATTTTAATGATGTTAAAGACATGACAGATTTGAAAGATGTAGGTGTGGGTTTTGCCTTTCTTTGCAGAAGTGTTTTTCTGTGTTTTCAGGGTAATCCAGTTGGACAGAGTGGATTAGGAATGGCTTATCTCTATGGAAGAGGTGTTCCAGTGGTAAGCTTATGACAGTCATCTTTCTAATGATAGGTGATTGTGTGACTTTTTTTGTCAACAGATTTTTTTCTCTGGAGGGAAGTACTGTAGAAGGCTCAATAGTGAAGATTTCTGTTAGACTGAAAATTCCTTGAGGAAATCTGTAATGTGAAAGAAGTGTGCTATGGAATTAGCAGCTATGAAAGAAACATCCCAATTTTCCTCTCAAAAGTTTGAAAATGTTGCTTATGCTATTAGAAATGCATAGAAATGTGCATTTTAGCAGGAGATTTGAGCTTGTCTATCATTTTCTTGTGAAATAAAACAAATCCTAACTGTCCCTATTTTGTGTCTCTGGTGGGAGTGGAGGAGCACTTTGAAACTTTTAATTAGTTTATTTGCTTTATTGCTTTTCCCACAGGAAGGTTTCTTGTCAAATGTTTTATATTTAGCTATGCAAACAGATATGCATAAGTTGAATTAGCCCAAAGTTGAGGAAATAAGTAAGTGTTCTAGAAACAGAACAGAGCTTTCCATTCTGATAAGCATAACTGTTCATTGCACTGTATGTGGATGCCAGCTTTGAGATAGCTGCAGAGTTACAACAGGCTAATATCATTGTAGTCTATTTCATTTTTTGCTTCCAAATTTTGAACAAGGGAATATTTTCACTGCAACATCTTGCTGTAATTTTACTGTACTACAGATCCGTCCTTACACATATGCACGTGCATATTTTCTCTCTTAAACTTTGGTGTATTGCAAGGCTCTAATGACTGGACCAAATCTTCCTGCAGAACTATGAGCTAGCACTGAAGTATTTCCAGAAGGCTGCAGAACAGGGATGGGTTGATGGACAACTTCAACTAGGTTCTATGTATTACAGTAAGTGGTGTCAAAACAATTTGTAGGTCTAAGCACCTGCCCTTTCAGTCGCTGCTCACTAGGTGGCAGTAGAAGTGTGCGTACACTGCATGTAGAATGGGCTTACTACATTAAACTTGTATTCCTTTCTGGTTTTTCCTAACACTTTCCAATGCTTTTCTTGACTAATTTTAAAGAGTAAGTGCTATATTTCATGCAAGACTTCTTTTCAAGAGGAATGAATAGCACTGATTTATCTTTCTTCTAGATGGCATTGGAGTCAAGAAAGACTATAAACAAGCTTTGAAATATTTTAACTTGGCCTCCCAGGGTGGCCACATTCTGGCTTTTTATAATCTGGCTCAGATGCATGCTACTGGCACTGGAGTGATGCGATCCTGTCATACTGCTGTTGAGGTAAGGTCACCCATTTATAAAGGTCACTAATACTGACTTGCAGGAGATTGGCTATAACCACATCAGCCTATATAGGACATTTCCAGTAGTGACTGCAGAGTCAAGTGTATCAAAAGGGAAAGTGATATGTTAGCAAACTTGTTTGCACTTCATGAGAAAAATCTTTGGCTTTTATGTTATGTCAGGTTTGTATCTGCTTTGTTAACTTTGAAGAAAATCAGAAGAATGTAATACAAAGCAAGCATCAGTACTTTATAAGTACCAAATTCTTCTTTTATACATTGATTTTAAGTATAACAAAAAAACTAATACTAAAGAATAATTCTGAGTAAGCATCTGAATCTTACAAGTTACTATCTTTACTTACTAAGAAGCTTACAAGTTACTAAGCATCTAATCTGCTTAGTAACTTGTCTCTTAAATTAAGCCTCTCTTAAACAGTGGAGTTTGCCTGTCATGTTTTTCATGTGAAATATAAATATTTTGAACAGGCATCAGAATGTTAAAGGTTTACTTCTTGCAAAACCTAAATTTTTGAAGTTCCTGACAACCAGTCTCTTCCCCCTTCCTTTTTCCTCTGCAGTTGTTTAAGAATGTATGTGAACGGGGGCGTTGGTCTGAAAGACTGATGACTGCCTACAACAGCTATAAAGATGGTGATTCAAATTCTGCTGTGGTTCAGTATCTTCTTCTGGCAGAGCAAGGCTATGAAGTTGCACAAAGCAATGCTGCTTTCATACTTGATCAGAGTAAGAATCTGCATATGTACTGAAAAGGGTTTTTCTGGAGTTGGTATGTTAGAACTTAAATGAAGCTCTTGTAGTCTTTCCTGCTCTTCACACTGGAAAGCAATGAGTTTTCATTTTCACTTCTAAGGATGACTTCCTAGACTAAAAGTTAAAATACATTTAATGTCTGACTTAAGGGTTTTAAAATGGCATAGGCAGAGTCTTTAGAAACTTGCACAGTGCTAAAAATTCTCTTCCCTGGATTTCCTAAGCACAGTTGTAAAAGTAGGAATTGCATTAGGTTTACCTTTGGCCTGTACTATGCATACAAGTCTGTGTCCTTTGTTCTTTCTCTTGTAATGCATTTTCTCAGCACCTTCTTCTTTGTGTGACTTAATTGATGCTACTCTTGAAGCAAGGATAAGGAGCTGCACAGTTGGTTCTGTTAGATTTGAAAAAAACTTGTCCCATGTGCCTTACTGGAACTAGACGGCTGAAATTTGGATTTATTTGAGTTTGAAGTCGTAGGGAGACAGTGGAAGTACAATGACAAATCTTTTTAGAAACTGCAAAACCCAGTATTTTAAACTTTCTCTATACCAAATCTAGGTCTCGTTGCCAGCTGTATATCCTGGTATTGAAAGCACCTATTGGTGGCTGATGGGCTAATCTAACATCTTAACTTCCAATTAATGTTTTTCAAAGGTGTCTGAGTGAATCATCTTTAGATGAGGTACAGTAATGACAGTTTTGGCTGGAAGTGCATGCTTGCAAAGAAATAGCATTTTTCCCTGGGTTAGAACTTTGGTTGCTTTTACTCAGCTATATTTGCATCTCAGCTGGAGATTGATTTTAAATTATTTTATACATTTTATGCAGAAAATCTTTGTGTCAGCTGTGAGATATTACGGCTGAAACCATAATTACACTAGAAGTTCTGGTTACAAATCCTTTGAATTGTCTGAACTCTGATAGTTCATGAACCCTCAAATTGTGGCATGAACAACTTCTGAAGTAGCTGAAGCACTGCTGTGTAAAACATGCAGTCTCTGGCTGGTTAAGGAGTTTAAGCCTTTGTTTTACTCGACTAGTCTTGGGTTTCAGGTGGCCAAACTATAACAAGTTATGCTTCAACTTTGTATTTGTCGAAGTCCAGATTATGTGCTCTTAAGACTTGCATCTTCTGTCATTCCTCAAGTATGCATCAGAATCTCCTGCAGCTGGAATGGGAGAGATGCTTGGTAAGCCATAGTTCAGGGTGAAATTACAGAGTTTGTTCCTAGCTCTTATGTGAGCAGATAAATGGAAAGGCCATATAACTGAAACAAATTTTTATAAGTTTCAGATGGGTTGAACCTTGTTTGTTCTATAACACAGATTGCTTCAAGTTTTTAACTTGTTTCAGCAGACTGAAGATAAGCAGGACTTTTTTTGTGGTCATGAGTGCCTATACCATGGTTCTATTTAACTGGATTATTTTATTTTGTAGAAGAAGCTAGCATAGTAGGAGAGAATGAAACCTATCCTCGAGCTTTGCTTCACTGGAATAGAGCAGCTTCTCAAGGTATGTCTTTACCTCACAATTACAGTCAGTTTATGTTGAGGAATACATTCAGTGTAGGTTTGCACCTGCAGTGTGAGCTGCAGGTTGAGCTCTGGATGGGAGGAGCCCGAGGCAAGGGGCCATGAACTGCCAACCTTTTGCATAACAAAGGACCCAGGGACCTGTGGCCCAGCCAGGTGAGGGAAACGCTCAGAGACACAGCAGGAGCCAAGGACCCCAGACTTAAATATGAACAGACTGTGAGGGTATAAAAACCCAGGGATTCCTTTGTTCAGGATTCCTCCTGGGAAGTATGAACTCGAGCTGGTTTTTGTGTAACTGTGCCGTTATGAAATTGTTTAAAAGATTCAGGCATCTGAGACTCTGCTCTTGGAAACCCAGGGTCGAACCAGTAAGGAAAGCTTGCCTGACTCTGTGAGAGTGGCACGAGGAGGGAGTCAAGTGCCATCAGCCCTTGGAGCCACCCACTGCAAAGAGGGAAGGGGCTTCAGTCCCCGCAGTAACAGCCTGTAGTGGTGAGAGTGTGATGGCCAGAGTGCCTCCTCCCAAATGGGCAGACAGGAAGGTTTCCTTAACATTTAGTAGAGCTGTTAATGTCCAATTTCACAGGTTTTGTTATGAAACATGTAAGGAGGGAAAGTTTACCTCCTTCTGTTCAACAGAAATTGTATCCCTGGTAGGATAGTTGGTGTTCTTTGTTCCACTGTTAGCTATAGTGTCGTTGCAATATCCTTGCAGGTCTGAGCCTGTCTGTGATTCTGAAGACTAGGAAGGACTAAAATACAGATGTACAGTGTGTTTCTTTTGCAGTTCATATGGAATTACAGAGCAGTGTTAACAACATTAGCAATGTTTGCACTGGCTTTTATAAAAATATACTTGCTTGGAAAAATAGATCCAAAATCCTAGAGTAATTTGTTAAGTGTCATCATTTATAAGAAATGCAATTTTTTATTTAAAGTAACCAGAGTCCAGTGATGAAGAATGCAGGCTTGATGTCCAAACAACACAAATTTATACTCTGGTGTTGGTGATCCTATCCTGAAATAAGCAAAAGTGAACTTAATGATGAAATATCTCGAGGTGTCTAATTTCCAAATGGGTGCATTTACACTAATGTCTGTCTACTAGTTTTTTTACTTTGGAGTGTCATGCAAATAGAGCCTAATTCAGGTTTTCAAGGCTTTTAGTTGAAAGTTAAGAAATTGAGATGATGACATGGATGATGAGACACTATTTTTCAAGTTTCCAGTGTCACTGCTTTTAAAACAAAGTTGAATCCTTTAATGGCCATATAGCAAATAAAAAGTTTTTCTGTAATAAGTGACAGATTGTGAACAATTGTTACGGGTTTTCAGCTGATACCACTTCATAGCAATAAAAATGTTGGTAGGATTACTAGGAAAGATCTTAACTGCAAATAGAAATTGGTTGTGTTTTGGTTAGCTTCACCAAATTTAAAAAATAAAAGCTGTATATGTGAGGTGGTGGTGAAAGATAAACAGTTTGTACAAACTGTGAAAAGTTATACTAAAGCTCTTACTGCATCTTCATAGGAAGCCAAAAGGGTTTCTTTGCCTAGCTATTTTATCCTTTTTTGTTGTTTCTTGATTTATAGGATATACTGTTGCAAGAATTAAACTTGGAGATTACCATTTTTATGGGTTTGGTACTGATGTTGATTACGAAACTGCATTTATTCACTATCGACTGGCATCAGAACAGCAGCACAGTGCTCAAGCCATGTTTAATCTGGGCTACATGCATGAGAAGGGATTGGGCATCAAGCAGGTGAGTAAGCTGTAGACTGAGAGTCTGCTTCGTTAGAGTACATTTGCTAATGTTTGATTAAGTCCATAACTACTACTGGGCTTTGGGTGCTAGATAACCACTTAATTGGAATAAGCATGTCTACCAATACATTCACCAGTAGGCAATGGACAAGTATATTGACTTCACACTTAACTATGTGAAGTAATGATGCGTAGACAGGGAAGAAACATTTGCCCAAAACTATGAATATTGGCAAAATGAGTGACATATGCTTCAGTAATGATTTCAAGACTTTGAAGTGTAGTGAAAGGAATGGAAATCAACTCCAGGCTCATGGTATTTTAGTACAGGATTATTCTCGTCCTCTGAAACACTGGTTAAATTGTTTCCTGTATCATGACATTTGAAAACAAGGTAACAAAGCATAACCATGACCAAATTGGGTGTGGTTTTTCAAGTTAGGCAAACTACGTCACCTAAAGTAGACAGTGTATCTTGCTCTAGGAAGCCTGTGGTGTGTTGCTGTCCGTGAGTTAATTCTTTTGGAATCCAGAGCAACATATTTCTGTATGTGTCAAAATAATGTAATTGACAATTGCACACTAATTTTGAGCAGCCTACCTTGGTGTAATGTATGAATTTAATAATAACTTGTCCTGAAACTGTAAGAAATGGCTTCATTTTCTTTATTTTCAGTGAGCTTCAACTTTTTTTTTTTGTCTACATATGCACCTTTTAATTATTCTGTTGGTCTATTAAAAGACCAGTTTTTGTTTCTTTTCCCCTAAATTCTTGACAAAATATCAGAACAATGCAGAGCAAATCATAGGTCAGTATTGTTACTTCGGTAGCATCGGGCAATGAACATTTGAAAAATGCTTAATGACCTAGATGTAGAAGTGACAATACAATACACAAACTGCATTTCTTTTAAAGTTTCTTTCCAAATGTTACTTTAGGGTTGTTTTCCCTTTGTAACTGAGCCCTCAAAAGTAGTTAACTTTTGAAAATAAGTCTGTGGCTAAAAGCAACAGTGCTAAAGTTGGAGGTTTTCTTAAAAAAAATTCCTTCAGGCTTGAACTTTTTTCTTTTGCTTCTGCCTTGAATACAACACAATTTAGATCAAATAATGAAAAGTTTGAAAACGTTATTGCATCATGTTCAGCATGATGAGAAAAGTTATTCTTAATGCTGTCATTTGCACAGAGTATTCTCCAACCTGAAACAGAGATGGCTACACACAAAGAGCCGAAATGAGTGCACAGAGGCTCATGATGAGTGTATGTAGCCGTGCTTTATGCAGAGGAATAATACTTTCTCTCCTTCAGATCCACTATGGAATGAAAAGTTGAATTGCAAGGGAAATAGAGATAGGTAATCTAGATATAGGAGAGGAGCTCTGAGAATGTCTAAGCAAGGAAACTGCATGTATGAAACCACTCTTTGTAATTCTAGATATGTAATGTCTTTGCTTTCTGTGTTCTAAAACTTTACAACTGTAAGATGACAAGATGGAGATTTAGGACTGACTATATAAGGCTAGGGGCTGGGCCAGGTTATTCTGAGTTTTGCATGAAGCAGAATATTTGGCTTTCACAGAATGGAAATTGCTGAATTTTGAGCACCTCTGAAAATGACTGACAATTAAAATCATGTTTCCTGATGTAGTAGGGTATCTACCACTGAAGTCACTAGAGGTCTGTGGATGGGACATGTAAACTGTAGTGGCATTGTAATATTGGGGGGTTTAGTGTTTTGAAGAAAGGGATGTGTACTTTAAATCTCTCCTCGCCTAGATCCATGTCATTAAGATTGCAAACACTCCAGAGTTAGGGAGAATGTTCCAATAAGGCGGCCTGCACAACTTCAGTTCAGGTCACTGTTCATTCTGGATAAACATGGTATTTCTTAATGTGGGGATTTTTTTCCCCACTAAACAGCTTTTGCCTTGTTCTCACTTTACTTATTGAATAAATAGTCTTTTTCTTACATATAGAATTTTATGCTACACTTCCTGTACCAAGATGGTTTTCAAACTGAGACCAGGTCAATGCCAAATATTAAGCCCTTTCAGAATTCTCAGACATGTACACTTAGGCGCTCTTCATAGATTTAATGCTGTGCAATCCCTGAGGCTACACATGAGAATGAAGACTGTTTCCATATACTGCTCAAAATTAAGAATAAGTTAATTTTGTGATGGATTATTTATCATCTTAAGATTTGATGTGGTATTTTGGTGCTATTTGTATGTTGTAACTCAGACTCCTATGGTTTGCACTTTTCTGTCAAGTAAGAGTGAAGTATGCATAAGCAGAATGAAGTGCTTGCCAATTAGAAATGAAAACAAGCCATTATTTAGGATCTCCTTTTACACCAACACTAGCGCAGTGCAAAGGAGGTAAGGAAGCTCTTTTAAATAGTTATACAAAAGATAGACTTGCCAGCCTCAATGAGTATTCAAAGTTGTTCTATTGAATTAAAACACTAAAATGTGAGCTATTACATCTCATTCATTTAATGTGTTGATTTTCATGCTGTTATTTCCACAAGTGTTATGGAACTAAGCTTTGCTGTATCAATGATCAGGAAATCTTTATGGTATTTCACTATCAGGAAATTATAAAATGACCATGTGGCAGGAAGTCCTGGAGATTTCTCTTACTTTAAGTGTCCAACTTGGAACACTTTCAGAGGCAAGTCTTACACGGGCTTGTTCTTCATGTCATTGGGTGAATATAGCCAGTTTGTATTTAAATATCCTGACATTACACAGTATGTATCTGAAGCAGAGCCGAAAAAACACTGAACAAACAAGGAAAGTTAAACTAATCAGTACGTGTACCCTCAGTTCTTACAGTCACCACCTTGTTTCAGTTGGCACCAAAGAGAGCGCTAAGTTAAGCTCTTCCTTAAGTTGCTTTCTGTTTGTGCTCATACTTCTGCCACACTGCTCTCTCGAATGCAAGTTATGTGCATTTTGGACAAGTAGTAAAATCTAATTTGTGCATATGTGTAGAAATGGTTAGAAGCTGCACTATGCAGCAGGCATACTGTAGTGTAACTGAGACGAAATGCTGCTGCATATTCCTCTGGAACTTGGGTTTTCTTAGTCTTTCATGTTTTGTGTGGTGTTGGAGATGTTAGGGTGTAATAGAGTTACCTAAATATTTGCCTTGGTTTACAGTGATTAGGTTGAATATGTTATTACTAATCTCTTTGTGAACTTCAATTCTAGCATCAGTTAAAATAACTTCATCTAGAATTGAAGCTTCCATTTACTTGTATGTTCAAAGGTGAACATATCTCAGGGAAAAAAAAAATTATGGTTAATTTTTCAAATTTTTCAAAACTGAGCTTTGAATTTTCTTAACTTTAGGATATTCATCTTGCAAAACGATTCTATGACATGGCAGCTGAAGCTAGCCCAGATGCTCAGGTTCCAGTCTTCCTAGCACTTTGCAAGCTTGGAGTGATTTATTCCTTGCAGTATATACGAGAAATCAATGTAAGTAATGCAGAATTAAAAGAAAACAGCAAATGTGTTTTCCATTTTTAAAAGAAGCTCAATTTGTAATCTTGCTTAAGTAGAAGTATTGCTTGAGCCTTCTGCAAACTTAGGATAGATTTCTTTTCTGTTGTTGCATGTTAAAAAAGTCACTGAAGCTTTGATTCCTATTTCCTATTTGTGCAATTTTGTGAAACTGAAATGTGCACAGCCAGTACCCGTCTGTGCTCTTCTTCCCTTGAAGAGAATTTCTCAAAACTGTTTGACTGTTCTTATCCATGAGCATCTGCTACCAAAATGAAGCAGGTTTAACTGACATAATTGCTCAGGGGAAAAAAAAAGACTTTTTTATACCCCTGATTCTCATGCTATTTTATATTCTGCTGTAACCAACCCCATTACAGTTGTGTTTGATCTCGGGGGGTGGGGGGGGGGAGGAATGTATTTGTATTAGATAGTTTATGTATTTTGTAGAGTTTCTACTGTGTGATGGCCCTGGAAAAAATTTGTCTGTAATTAAAGTGAAGTCTTTCCAATCTATCTCAATATTCTGACATCTTCCTGCCTTTTTGGATTAGTTAATAAACGAAAATGGTATGGAAGTCACTACCACTTAGAGCAAATGCAGTTTCAAGCAATTCAGCAAAGTTTGACAAAATGCAGTAGTCTTGAGACTGAGGACTTTCAGGGCTGGATAGTCAAAATACTCTTAAGTCAATTGGGCAAATACCCATGTAGCACTCACAGAAGTTAGTATGCAGAACACAGCTTTTCCCAGTTTTAAGTCTGCTGATGCAGATGTAAATTGGCAATGACTGTGTAGTATCATCAGATACAGTAGCGAAGCAGAAAAGTGTGTGTTGGCTAATGCTTATGCAAATGGAGTCTTATAAAAAGGCACTTCAATCAAAACTAGCAGTAAGTCACTTTATTTCCCTGTCCATTACCTGCACAAATCTCAGCATTGTACCACACAAGTGGCCTGGGGCTTAATGCTCTATCATTCATGAGAAAGCCACAAAACTCCTTAGTGAGAACTTTCATCTCTAAAATAGAAAGTAGAATACCTCATCCTATATAGCATGGCTCTTAGTCTTCATGGTATCTTAATTCCTGGAAACTAAGAATGTCACTGATGTGGTACTATTTTTTCAGAGAGGAAAAGAGCCACTAAGTTTTAAAACTGGTACAAGTCAAATTTAAAATCAAAATAACTTCCCATTTGTGTTCTTTGACATGATGATATGGACTTTTTCTTTCTCAGATAAGGGAGGTATTCTCACATATTGATATGGACCAGCTGCTGGGGCCTGAGTGGGACCTCTACCTTATGACTATCATCGCCTTGCTCCTGGGAACAATTATAGCTTACAGACAAAGGCAACACCAAGCAATTCCCAGACCAGCAGGACTGCGGCCAGCTGTGCCTCAACAAGAACCACCCCCACAGCATCAACCACCACAATAGCAACAAGAGCCTCAGTGAAAGAACTGGATTTTTCCAAAAGGAACAATTTTCATTGTGAATTAGGACTTTGGATCAACAGTCCCTCCCCCAAAAGAGGCGCAAAGAAGTTTAAAAAAAATGTTTGAAAGCTGCTTAGAATGATGCCTTTTTTCAGGGATAAGAAAATTACTTTGAAACTGATTTGAATGTTATTTCAGTGCCAATGGAATAACACTATGGCTTTTTTCATGGAAACACAAGAGTGCTACTACAAAAATGTTGCCTGCTGTATCTAGTTCCTCTTTATTCAGAGTCTTTTTCATCTCCCAGAGAGACAGAAGGCTAGCAGTGGAAGGCTTTTGCCTGCTTGATAGCAGTTGCCCTTTATAAAAGTAATAATAATAAATTTATGGCCAATTTAAGTCCAAGAAGCTGAACTATATTCAAATTCTAAAAAGATTAGAGCTGTTAGGAACTTAAATTCCGATCTTCATCCCAAGTATTTCTAGTCCTTATTTCATTATTTTTTAGTATTTCTTACACTTTGGCCTTTGATGCTATCTTGGATGGTTTAACATAGATTATTGCTAAACCCTGTAAAACTAAGCCAGCAAACATGCCACTCTCCATTTGTGCTTTTTTGTTTTGGATATTTTCTTCCATTCCCCTTAGACAGTTCTTAGCAGTCAGTATGTAGCCCGTGAGGTGGAGTGGGACAGATTGAGTCTGTAAAGCTCATCAGTTGAAAACTGTCCACACAGTGCCCAGATCTCACATACTTCTAAAACTTTTCAGGAGCCTGTGTATTTTGCAATACTTCATGACATGAAACCATATTGGTAGTGTTCCTAAATTCAAATTTGTCTTTACAAAGAGGCTGAGTCTAGATTGCAGAAAGCACCAGTATTACTGCGCACACTGAAGAAAGGAGAGAGCCAGAAATCTCAGTGAGTTATCTGACTTGCTTTTAGAGTTGGAAGTTCTATGCTTAATTTTCAATAATCCTGTTAGTGATTTGCACTGCAAGAAAGAAATATGTGTATCTCATGCATGCATCTGCTTAATGCATCTACAAAAAAGAGCCACAAAAATGCATACTCTCTACAAAAGGGCATGGGCTTATGCCAGTGATGCTGCTCCAAAGCTACAGGGGTGCTTTGGCTGTCGCCAACCTCTCTTGTACCTGGCATAGATGAAAGTCACAGTAATGTCTCTGGCTGTGCCGTCTCAAGGACCCCTTGTAACAAGAAAATCCAAAGAGAAAGAAGACTAGTGGTTTATGGCTTCTTGATGCCACTGGGTCAGTGTAAAGGCCTTTTAATGGGTGTAAAGAATGTGACCTGTGGACTGATGATTTAAGACTGCAAGAGGAATCTTCGCTTAGTGACGATTTTCATTGTACTATAATTTCTGGGGCTGGGGGTGGGAAGCAGTGGAGGAATAGTTTAGAAGCACGAAATGCAGAAGTGTCTGTTCTTATTTACCAATGGTAGCTGAATATTTGTTTCTGCACTAGCATTAAACCCTCTGAATATACTGTCTTAAAGCTGAATGAATACAAATAAGGAGGCTTTAGCTGCTTTCTGACAAAAGCTGTTGTGTTTAAAGGGTTAAGGGCTTCTTTTAATGCAAATGTTTTTCCAGTGTATTGGCAACAACATATCAATACACTTCATTTAGAATTGAGATTTTGGTATGGTTTCATACTTGGTACATTTGCAAGGAGATCATTGCACAGTAGATCTCTAGTTTGGGATAGAAGATAAGCAATCCATTCTTTTGTAAATGGGAATGTCACGGATGACTAGTATTAAAGGTATTAGTATTATAGGTAGAACTTCTCAGTACTTCACAATGCTTATGCTGGTCATATGAAGACAAATCTTTATTTTAGTATGGAGGGTTGCAGCATGTGGTAGAGGAATGTCTTGTTCAGTCTTAATCATCATTAGCAGATGAAACAGTATTGAACTTAAATATAGTGTCATATATGTACAGCATTCCCCAGCTGCATTTCTAAGATATCTGTGACTTCTGAACACTCCCTCTGAAACATTTTTACCACTGTCACTTAATTCTTTTTAGATTGGCATGAATAAATTAAAGATTATATGGAAAATGTTTTTCAGTTAAATGCCATTGGTTTATTGGTATTGGTCTCCTAGGCAATTTAACAATTTTGTTACTGCATTATTAGAATGTTTTAGTTGTTTGATCTATTAGAACTAAATTCTAAAAGCTCTATCCTACTTGCATGAGAATCTCTTATCACTGCTGCTATGTGACAGTCTTATAGATGACTTTCAATGAATCTGATGCATTTTTACATCCAAGGAATCAGCAGAAGAAAACAGCTGAAGATCAGCAAGTTATTTCATTTAAAAAAAATGCTTTTTGAAGGAGCAATAAGGAAGTCTTTCTCCTGCTTTTTTCCCTTCCACCAAATTACTACCACTAACTTTTCAGATGACATTCATTTGAATGCAGTGGTAGAAGAAAAAAGATACTTACCATAAATAATGGCAAGTTAACTCAGGGATTAAAAAAATGAATAAGTTTTCTAAATCAGTTACCTACACCATGACTTAAGTTTTTGTGACAATCCCTTGCTACTCTGTTCTGAAACCTGCATTTTGAGGAAAATATATTTAACTCTTACTAGCAATATGTTCCTTATTGTGCACTCAGTTAATGAAGCATCTTTTTCCTAAAGAAGCTGAGTTGCTCAGTTTAATGCGGTGAAGTACTTTTCCCTTTTGGTAGCACACAGGTTATCTTATAGTTTATATGGAGGAGTATTTTAGAAGGGAAACTTGATTTCAGAGAAGCCTTTCTGGGTGTGTTCAACATGGTATGAATGGAAAAGTTGTATTCTTTGTGTGTAGTAACATAGGCCAGAGCCTGCCTATTTGACCTTCCCAGACACATGCTCTTCTTTCCCTGCACAGAAAATGGAACTACAGAGCAGTAACCGTTATTGGTGGGATTTCTATATGTAGGAAATCTGTGGGAAAATATGGAGAGACGCATTGTTCTGCATCTCAGATTATTAATCAAAGACATTAGCTGTTCTTGCTAGTTCAAAGAAACGCTGAACTGTTGAGAAAACAGGATTTTAGTTCATCACTGGTGAAACTTGTCCCAGAGCTATCTGTTGAAATAATTTTCTTGCTTTATATTGTCCATCATGGGACAGCGTAATAGAAGGTAAGGCCTTTGATACAAACATCCCAATGAGACTCTTATGACAGTTTTACTCACTTTTTAGGCATCTTCCATAAGCCAGCTGCTCTTATTAAAAAAAAAAAATCAAATGTTATTGATTTGGGGGAAGAACATTAAGATAAGGCTTGTGAAAGGACTTTCTAAGACTATGCATTATCTAATTTCCACCTATTATATGCTAGTTTTGGCCTATAAAAGGGGATTACACTCACCTTTGCAAGTTGCTTTCCTTTTAGATAGGCAACAATGAACTGAAATTCTATTTTTGTTTCAGAGAATATTAAACTGAAAAGATTTAGTTTGATTTGAACTACTGCAAATGCATATGGCAAATAGGGACTATTGGGGGGAACCCTTTGTTTTTATCAGCTACAGTTCTTTAAAGGGTCTTCTAGGAGTTTTGTAAATTTATTTTGTATTTAAAATCAGTATAAAGGCTGGTCAAATGTAATATAATTGTGTAAACAAATTCTGTTAATAGAAAGATGTACAGATTCATTTTGTACTGTATCTTTAATCTTGTGAAATAAAGATACCACCTGTGTGGTTACCCTCAGTGTTCAGTGGTTATGATAACAGAGGATATGAATTGCTAGTCATATGCACTGGTATATGCCACTGTTAAATGCATCCCTTCCTATAAAGATTCTCATGCTTCTTTCACTTCCATTCCTTAGGAGAGGTATAGAAAGGGGAATGGGTCATTACGCATTTTGTCTTCAGTTGTGCTAGAAACTTGCCCTCTGTGTGTGTATGTGTGACAGTGTATATAGCATTTGTACCATGCCTGGTAGATGCAGAACTGCTGTGTGATTCAAGAGTAGTGACCAGTAACTTCAGAATTACTACTGCATTTTCAGTGCTGATACAGGGACAATTCAGTGAGTTGGAACAGATACTGGGGGAGGGACTACTCCAAGCTGACAAATTTGTTTGCTTTCCAGGCCATTTTTGACCCATTCATCCCTTCCGGCTCCATGTGTTGAGACCAAGTTCTCCCTTGTAAATGCATTGAATTGATTGGATTTCCAGTGTGCTTGTTCATTGGGGAGAAGGGAAGTGAGGATTGTGGGGGAGCAATGATAATGGCTAGGAAAGGCATCAATAGGTAAGTGCGCCTGAGCATCAGCCCAAATTACATCGTTTTCTGAAGTATTTGGAGGCTTCCAGTGTTGTCTGCTCCTGCCAATAGCACTTGTTGCAGGTGAAAACAGAACTGCAGGTACTAAAACCAGCTTGAGTTCAACTAACAAAGCTCAAGCTTAGTGAGGTCATCCCTCACCTTCCAAAAAAGTCCATTGTTTGAGATTCGATTGCTGACATACTCAGTTGAGGTGAGATCAAGTATAGATACTTTAGTGACTACAGGCTAGAAGTAAAATATGGAGTTGTGTTCTGTGAGGGAATTAATTGAGTGCCAGGTATATATATGATGCGGTGTGGGGGAGTGTTGGGGATTTCTGTTGCTTGTTTATTTTAAAAAGCTACAGAATGATGTTCATTGAAAACTAGTATATTTTGTTTGGTTTTGGTTTTTATGTTGCTGTATTCTCTATATTTTAGTCTTGAGACTGAAACCAATTAAAATATTATTGGAGAGCATAGTTTGTAAACCTGCAAGACCTGTTTCATTAGAATGTGTTATTTGGTATAGTGACAAAATGTTCTTCCTCTTAAAATTTTCATTATTTTAATGGATTTTCTGAATCATGAGTTTGATTCCTATTTTTATAAAGAATAATTGAGGAAAAAAGTCACTCTAGCCTACTTGTTGTCAAAAATCTTGAGACAACTGTAACCAACTTCTTCTAAAGCCAAGGGTGAGGGAGGGCAGTGTACCATCTGTCCAGGTAATGAAAACTGTAACATATAGTCTTAAATTTTATTTTCAGAAAGAAAAGTAAGTGGAGATGGAATACCATTGTAGCTTCACTTCAGGTAGTAAGAGAGATAGATGTGATTGAGCTTCCACAGCACAGTACCTGAATCCTGTAGTGAGCCTCGGACAAAGTATTTTAACCCCAAAAGGTATCAGTGCCATTGCCACTTAACTCTGGTAAGATTTCTGAGGGCAGCAGCACTTCAGCGAGATGGGTTGCTCACATTTTTGTTTCTTTGGTATCCAACTTTTTGAGCTTTCTGTATAACATGGGTTGTGATTCCAGATTTTTGAAAATAACTTTGAAGAATATCAATTTTTTGTGTTGCAAAATACTGAAATTATAGCTCTTCAATTCTGCTGTCAATAATTTTCTGTATTTCCTTATTTTTTATATGCTTGTTTTTCTTCATTCTTCCTCCTAAACACAGGCTGTTCTGTAAAATTAGTTGTTCCAGTTCCCATCTGTTATGAATGTGGCTCCATTTCTGTACAAAATTCATACCAACTTTTTTTATTGTGTCTAATTAACTGCTTTTGCTGGGGGGGAAGTTGTACCTGGGGTGTGTGTTTGCAGCCACACGGAGATATTAGAAAATAATGAAATAATAGACTTATTAAATACTTGAGGTCTCAAAGATTGAGAAAGGAGTAACTTCCACGCTTTGAGTCACTGTCACATCTTGGGAGAATGTGTGTGTATCTATGAGTGTGTGTGTGTATACACACACACACATACATAGAAATATAAGAACTCCTTGGTTGCAGGAGCTTCAGAAACTTACTTGGCAAAATAAAATAATTCAGTACTCTTATTTCTCTCATATTTGTGAAGCAAAAGTTCAAAATTAAAAATCGCTGTAGCTTCTGGTAAGACCTGGCAAAGAATTACCTTCCCATGACTATTAAAACTTTTTTAGTATGTAAATCCATTAACCTCTTGTGCCAGTCTGTCTTGAAACATTGTTTGGAATATTTACATTAACAGCTTCCAGGAGAGTGGCCTCTTTTGCAAAGTTAAGTCCATATTTTCTTAGAGTACAAAATCTTTCCCACTAAAATAAGTGAAAATGTTTAGCAACAGGTCATGAAAAAATATTTTCAAAATCACTCCTTCACTGGGACCATCTGGTGCACTGTTTAAGCTATCCAAATAGCTTGAAAGCTGTAATTTAATATATTTTACAGTATTTGTTTCTGTCCAATCTTACTTTAATGTTTGTTAGGCTCTAGACTTTGCTATATACTGAAATTCCATTAATTAATGGCGTTTTAGGTGCTTCTAAATAATTTATTATTACTATCACTACTACTGTTTGGAAAGTTTCCAGGATCTAATCAACAGCAATTTTAAAGGAAAAGCTAATTTGCATTGCTGGTATTAAAAAGGGATATGTGATAAAGTCAAACACTCTTCATAAAGTCATTATTGTAGCTGATGTTAAAATTACTGAAGAAGTATGTGGAATGTTCCCATTTAAGGGTTATAACTTTGCATTATAAAGAAGATATTTCTTGAACAATCATCCAGCTTTGAATTCAAAGGCTGAAGGCCTGGCAATCTACATGTTGGTGAGTTTTCCAAAGTGTTTTTATTACCTTCATTACTGGGGCTGTGAGATCAGGAGGACTCGAGTTAATTCTTTTCAGGTTGTATTTAGTTTCATCTCTGTTTTTTGTCATAGGACTGGACAGTTCATTAGGAAGAATAGCCACACCAAAATATGTATGCATTTTATTGTGGAATCCAGTGTTATGTTAATGTTCAGCTGTAATTGGATAACTAAAGGATTTCACATTTTTTACAAATAATTTTGTGTTTGACTTAGTTGTTGAAATCTGGGAAACATTGCACAGAAGGGAGGTGACTCTAGTAAGAGAATTCAGACCCAGTGAGATAAACGTGGTGATCTCACTGCAAGCAGCTGTGTTGGCTTTTCCTGCCTCTTTGCTAAACAAACAGCCTTACTGAATTCCCTACTAGGAGTCTGATTTTTTGGAAGGCAAAGGGTGCAAGTAGGTAGGAACTTCTCAAAACAGAGCAAGAAAGAAGGATTTCTTCATTGATGTAGTCTCTCAGCTAACAAACTGAATGTTGTCTATTAACTGTTTGCCTACTCTGTCTTGCATATTCAGTGAATAGCTCCATAGAGACACAAAAAATACTTCAGGTTTTTTGCATGTGCAATTGCAAAAAAACTGGCCTAATTATGATGTTTGGTTTTACAAGCCCCAAAGAGTTTACTCTTCACTACATTTGTTGTTCTTAGTTTAGCTCCAAAAGATAGATTGATACAAAATGCTTCTAAATGTTTCTGGTGATTCTAGTTCAGCATTATAAAACACAGCTCTCATGTGTAAACAGTTTGCAAATAATCCTTTGGCTGAAAACTGAAAAACTCTATGGTAAATACTGAAAATTAATAGAAAAGTAAACTAAAAATAAATCCCCTTTAAGATTTCAGATTCAGTGTCTCATTAATCCCGTTTGGCACTGTGAAATGTCCTAGAACAAACAATAGACTCTGTCATTTTAAAATACTATTCCTTATTTAAACACAACAAAATATTTATTTCCACTGCCTCCTTGGGATTTCTGAATGCCAAATCATAAAGACTTTCTTGCAGTTGCAGAAAAGGAAGCTTTCAAATTACACAAAACGAATATGTTTGATAAGCCTTTAGCTCTCTCTATGCTTGTATCAAGCATTTGATGCTTCCAAACTTCTCCACTAGCCTTTACACTCCTGGCACTGCTATTCTGCAAGCTCTTCACTTGCTCAGATTGCAGGCAGAACAAGCTCTGCAGATACTGGTTAATTTGGTTTGCTGTTAGATGGCAAAACAAGGTGTCTGGTCATTGAGAAATGTCCTTCTGTGGGGAAAATGCCAGTCTGTGAAGGGGAAGTGAAGGTGATGGCCTGCCATGCTGGAAATAGTGCCTTTATCCCAGCAATATTAATTTTAAAATAATCTTGCCATTACTGAGACGTGCAGTTAAACAAGTCTCTCGTGAAGTGTGTGATCTTCCAGGCTGGGCTGTGGCAGCTGGAGCAAAGACTACTCAGGTGCATGCACATGGTCCCAGGTAAGGGAGCTAAGCAAACAATCTTCTGGCACTACACATTTGTTTTCTCTTACTGCTCTGTGTGTCAATATCAGCTCACTGGCTGAGGAGTATCACTCCTGTGAGACTGTACTTTGTGATACAGTCTAAAGAAATATGTGAAGTACAAACTTAATTGTGGAAGCAGGTCCAGATAGGTAAACTTCGAAGTGCTTCTGTACGCTTCTGAATACGCCTCTGTTGGCACACCATTAAGGGTTAAGTCACACCACCTCATTTCATTTAGTATGATGAAATGTATTGAATTCTGTTAACTGACAAATTTAATTAAATCTGCTGAAAAGCCTGCGTGAGAATCCTTCTTTTGTATTGGAATAAAATAGCATAATTTCCCAAGATATAATGAATTATTAATATCTTTATAATGAAATATTAACATAAAAAACCCTAGTTAGTGTCAAATTGAAAGAACAAAAAGTCAGGTGATGTGTATATTCAAAATAAATTAGAAGTGGGATCATTCTAGCCTTTAGTTACTCAGTACATGTGTTTACAGTTATGATTTCACAAACTCTAACCCTGTAGAGTCATATAATAAATACATTTTTGACATCAATCAGAATACCAAGAGTAGAATGCTGTATTTTTATGGTTAGTATATAACATTGTCATATTCTAGAAAATGGAAGAGTATCATCTTTGTTCTTCAAACCCAAACTATTTGAAGTAGGCAAATCAGACTCTCTGGAGTATGATTGATTTTTTTATTTAATTTTTTTCCCCTATGTCCTTACCTTGTGGGAGGATAAATGTTCGGGTATATTCTAACTTCTCTTTCTGTTGTAGGAACAGCAATGTTCAATCAGAAATGGAATATACTTATTTAAATAGAATAATTTCGGGATTGATTCTCTGATGTAGTAAAATATTTCAGTGGAAAGGACCTATAATGACCATTAAGTTCAACTGCCTGACCACTGCAGGGCTGACCAAAAGTGTTTTCTGTGGTTTTGATTCTGAGAAGACTCAAGAAAATATAAGAACCTGTATCACCAGGTATGTTACCTGCTACTCCTTCCATTCCAGATCTTACTACTAAAAGAACTTCAGAAATATAAAGCAAAAAATTTTTGCAAGTCCAAACAGAATAATAGTACTAAACAGAGTTGTCTGATGTTGTGGTAATGATGTAGTAACTTGGATGGAATAAATAGTGTAAGAGAATCAAATGTTGTAAAACATGTTTTTGTTCTCCCCCCACCTCTTTCCCTTTCCCCCTTTAATACAGGAATTCCAATTTACCCAATATCAGAAAAAGTAATTGGTGCTAGAGCAAATTTAAGCCTCGTAATCTGCATAAAAGAGGAAAAAGTGCTAAAAATGTTAATATATTATATGCAAGCCTTTTACCTTTAATGATTTCTTAAATGAGGAAACATCCCTTTAAATCATCTAAAGTCTATCAGTGTAAAGAAAGCAAAGATGGAAAATATATTTCTGGTGCTAAGCCTTAATTACAACCTGATTGATGACATTTCATGCTGTGTGCTTTAGCAATGCCAGATACAGCAACCACTGCCACTGTTGGACTGTTTGTGACAGCGTTTGTAGCAGCCTTTGTGACTGCAAGTTCAAATACTGTTGTGAAAAGTTACTCTGTAATGGCTTCTACTTTTATTCAGAAAACAAAGAAGGAGGAAAAGCAAAAGAAGAAATGGGGTTCAGAACTTGACCAAAACCAGGGAAGGATTGATGGCCTTTGAGTCTCTTTCTAGCCAGGATCTCTCACAGTACAGTACAGCAGAGGTCATAAAGGGAAACAATTGGAAAACTAATCTGTCGTTCTTTTGGCTCATAAAACAATCCAGAGAAGAAACAAAGACGCCAGTTGTACCTGAGTAGAACTATCCATGTCGTTGTTGAATTTACCCTGTACACATGTAAATGAGTCTGACTCCCAGCCTAAACCCATTTGGGCCCACGGGCAGCGTATTCAACTAAACATCTTCCATGTGACTGGCTTTGTCTGGGCAATCAACACTTCTACTGCTGGATAAGACAGGATCTGCAAGTCCCGTTTGGGAATGTGTGAGTTGTGTGCTGTTTTCTCCCAGCCACCTCTAGCTGGCACTCGTGTCGGTGCTTTGGGACACGCGATGTCCCCCGCTTGTGCCACAGGGGCTTTGGGCTTTGGTTCGAGTGTTCTTTGTAGTGTGTGTCCCCACGTTGCTCTGCACCAGGAGCAAACCTTCGACCCTCTTTGAAAGCCCCTTCGAAACAATCAGGTGAACCAGACATGCTAAGCTGCTGAGTGTAACATCAATTGTGATGACATGGTTGTCTTGCACTTTGCATTTGAGATTTTCCCAGTGTTTTTACACTTTTTAAAACTCTTTGTTCACCCAGAGAAGAATTAAACTTTTTTTTTTTTTTTTTACAGACAGTCTCCATTACTAATTAAGGCTGTTATTATAGTGTTTATTGCTAATGTTAAGGTCATTAACATTTCTCAGCTTGCAAGGTTCAATATTCTAGGAAGCTCTTTGGTGGCTTGCTACTCCCTCGGCTCTCCAGAGTCATTCTCTGAATCTGCTAATGGATGTAAATGTACACATCTGTGCTCACGTTTGGGCTAATGATGCCCATGTTCGCTTTGCATAAGCTTCCTTTCAGCTAGAGTCTAGGAGTTAAGTACTGGGGTTAGAAGTTAATTCCTCCATAAAGACATTTCCATATGCAAATTGCTGTCTGAACTATTTAAAGGCAGAAATAAGATTAATATTAATATGCAATTTATAGTATTAAGTTTTTAATACTATTACAGCTTAACAGCTTAAAAACAATTTGGTTCATAGACATTGTATTAACTTTCTTATACCTGCCTAATACCTAATCCGTGAAATTCATTAGGGTCCAACAAAAGAATTGAGGCGCCTGTTAATTGGTGTTAAAAGTGGGTACACTAACTCACCAGTTACAAATAAATAATGTTGTATTTTAAGCATGCCCGTTGCATGACCCCGAGCAGAAGGATATTGGTATGCATTATCAATTTTTATTTGGACATTGCTATTTATTTTTGCACGTGGGAGAGCGGAGATGGCAAAGTCCGTTGACTTTGAATCGTATTTAGAAGCGGCCCCTGAGAAACTTCGAAGGGGTCAATGGCGGGAGTGCGGAACAGCCGCCCCTCCGCCGCCACCTGTGCGCGGGGGCCCGGCCGCTGCGCGGGGAGCAGCGCGGAGCCAGGGGCCGGCTCCGTGCGGGCGGGGCGGGGCGGGCCC
>VZTE01005061.1:3672792-3763478 GCA_013397775.1 Eulacestoma nigropectus | reverse complement strand
GGTCGCGCTGCGAGAGCGGCCGCAGCGCCCGCGGAGCAGCGCGCCCGCCGGTAGGTGCGCGGGGCAGGGCGGCTGCGGCCCGCGGGGAGGAGGGGGCACGCCCCGCGCTCTGCCTTCTGAGCGCCGGGGAAAGGGGCACCGCAGCTCGGGGCTGGCGGGCAGCGCTGGCGCGGGCGGAGGACATCAGAAACTGGAGCCGAGGAGACCTAAAGCGAAGGCAGGTGGCCCTGCTGGCGGAGCTGGAGCCGCCGCCTGGCTCTCGGTCCTTGCGGAGCGGGGCTGCCCTCGGCTGCGCGCCCTGACGGAGCCGAGGTTCCCCTCCGCGCTCCCGCCCTTTCCCCGCCCGAGGTCGTGGCACCGCTCCCGCCGCGACCATCTGTACCGAGTGCGGACCTGTTCCCCTCGGTGCTCGCAGCCTCCCTCAGGGCCGTTCTCCGCGCAGGCTGCTGGTGCCGGGCAGCCCAGCACCCTTCGGGATGTGCGGCTGTGCCCGTGCGAGCGGCTTGGGGCTCTTGGGCTGCGGAAGGGTTAACGCTCATTAGCAGCAGCACGGGGAAGCTGCTTGTATCCACCTACCCCTCAGCTGCTCTGTGTAATTACTCATGGTTTGGATTTTTTTCTTGCTCGGGTCCGCTGCATTGTGCTGCCTTTGAAACGTTTTTCTGCGGTTAAGATATTGCAAGGCAAACAAAAATCGCTCGCTCATCTTTCTGTTGTCACGTTTCAATATGCGATGTAAATTGTAGGTTAAAAAAGCTCAAATTACGTATTTCCTTGGAAAGTGGATTTTTGTGTTGACATACGACTAGGCAGCCTTTTCTCTGCCCGTTTGTTTAGTTCATGTGTTAAATATTCTTTCTGTCCTGCAGCTCCACTTTTCTGTATTGATTTTTGTTAATTGTTTTCTGGATTAATTGATTGTAATCAGCCTTAACTTTTCTGATTTTTTATTTCCGATGGCTTAATCTTTTTGAGACTTCAGGTTTCCAGGGACACAAGAGTTTAAAAAATGCTCTATTGCTTGACTAGATCAGGTGATGCTTTGCAGCTCATGTCTTCTCATACTTTAGTTACGCCTTTTGCTGGGAAATATCCTTAGGATAATATTGCAGTATTGGTTTGAGGGCACTTTTAGGATTGTCAAGGCAAAAATTTGGCAAACATTGGCATTTCTTTACTTGTGAATTAGATATGAATCATTCTTGTCTTCTGTGAAATGTGCATTTTGCAAACTTGCTAGTCTGGGCAAGTAAACTTCAACCTACAAGTTGCTTGGAAAATGTTTGTGTTCGCTAATTCTGGCATGTGACTCTGATTTTGTTTTTTCTCTGCCAAGGTGATGGAAACATGCCTTGCATTACACAGACAAGTGAGATCTGGAGTTTGCCTTAATATTGTCCAGATATATAGGTTTATTTTAATAAAGTTTGTGTTATCACTAAAATGTTTGAAGAGAAGTTTCCCCCATCTCTATGAGATTAATTATGCGGGATTATGCAACACATCGGACTTTCCTAAATACTTAGTTTCCTAATCGGTAGGTTCTCTCTTCTCCAAGAATTTTCAGATTTGATTGATTATAATTTAGAGCAGTGTTTGCAATGAATTACTTTGTTATGCCATGCTTTTTTTCGGGTAAATCTTCAACCTTTTTTGTATACCATTAAAGGCTCTTATTATATTCCTATTTAGCTTTAAAGTACATAGCAAGTAGC
Organism: Eulacestoma nigropectus; assembly: GCA_013397775.1. NCBI lineage: Eukaryota > Metazoa > Chordata > Aves > Passeriformes > Eulacestoma > Eulacestoma nigropectus. The sequence continues at coordinate 3,761,763 of VZTE01005061.1, read as the reverse complement.
AATAACTCCCTGGCAGATCTAACATACAGGTTTCCTTATATATAGAAATACAGCTGGCAACTTTAGTGATCTCTGCTCTTTTATAGTTGTGGCTTTTAAATTATCAGTGTCATCAGGAGCATGACCATTAAACTTTGCAGTAAGATAAAAGGGTCAGATTTTTTCTCTCTCACATGGTGCAGTGTATCTCAGTTCTGAGTAGTTGTACTGTCTTATAGTTTGTGTCCTTCATTATCATTCAGAACAGGACAGCACGCCTTGGTCTTTAACTGCTGAGCTTTCCTTACCTTGAGTTCCTTGTATCCCTCACTACATCAGTGGCATAATTAATACCGGTGTGGTTGGTTTTGATTACAGTCCAAGGGATGCAAGGTAAAAATATAACAGCTCCATCTCAGCAGTGGCCAACTCCTCATCTCAAGTCCTTGTTTGTGCTGCCTTGCCAGCTATCTTGTTAAGAACTAGCAGCTGGTACAGTTCCCTGGTTGAGAAACCCAGACTGTGTGTGGGTTAAAACCATATTGTGAGTGGGCTAAATACATCATGTTTATAGCGTCCGTAATTTTCAGCTATCTCAAGTCTGGCATCAGCAAGTAAAGATGAGAAATGGTATCTCTGTGTGTTACAAACCTCTCAAGATGTTTTGCTCTGCAAGGCTTCTGTTGCCCCTGAAGCAGTGACTTTTGCAGTCAGTGAGAGAGTTTCCAAGGAGGCATCAGCTATAGGGTCATGGCCTGTGGATTCTCCTGCTCTGGCACATGGCTCCTGGTAGTACCCTTTCTTTCATGCACTTTTTAACCCAGGTATTGCACTGAGGCTTTGTGCAGTAAGCTAACAGAATCAGTTTTGAATTGCTGAAGTCCTGTTAAAGGCCATCTTTGCAACACCATCAGCTTTCTCTTTGGAAACTGGAAAACTAAAAAGATAATTAGGAACTAAGCTATAGAACTATAAGGATTCATGTGGTGGTGGCAGTCTTTCTAACAAAATCTTGGGCATCTAAAAGTTGTGTTTATCTAAGATAATCACTTAAACTCACTCTGAAGGTCAGCTAGGAAAGGACAGCCTTCAAAAGGCAATTCTCGGCAAATTTATCTGAACTATTAGTTGCATTACAAAAAAAAAAAAGATAAAGTACTCAACTGCAAAACCAGATTATTTTGTCCTCAGATGTCTTAGTACATTTCTTTTGAGTCTAGCATGACAGATGTTTTCTTACAGGATTGTGAATTCTGCTAATGGATGTAATAACTTCACAAGTGGTTAACCTCAAGGAAGGAATGCCTGTCTTTGTTGGGTTATGAGCATGTGTTGTCTTCAAGACTATAGCTGTAATTATGACCACAAGAATTTGAGTCATAGGAAATTAGAAGCCTTACAGCTCAGCTCATACATCTGGAAACTTTAGGGATTAAATCTTTGCTCCTTGTAGGTGGTGAAAGGTTTGCCAGGACCTTAAACAGGGCCAGAAATCCATCTACAGGTGTCTATATAGGTAAGACTGCTTTCCAGGTAAGGATTATGTATCCCCTATTGACTTCTGCCATCAATTTTCACTGTCTTCTAAATGTGCAAATAAGGTCAACAGTGTGGAATGTCCTATTTTTTTCAAAACTGAAAGGGACGTAAAATTTTAGAAATTGAGATTGAAAAAATTGAAAAAACACGGTCCTGTGGAAATACCAGGAGACACACATCAGTGTTCCAGGATTCTTTTCTGAAAAAATTGTGGATGCAAATACATGAGCGCATGGTTTAGAGCAGGAATGCACATTTAAAATGAATGTCCTGATCACCTGCATTTCTGCAGTTCAGTTTGCATCTCAGAGCACATAAACTGGTTTTGTTTGGGATAGAACTGAGCAGAAGGCAGAGCTCATTTAATGTACTCCAAGTGCTAATGCAAATTCAGTCTACAGGATCATTTTGGAGATAATTGTAAGTAAAAACCACAGAAAAGGTAGTGTGAAAGTTGTGCCCTTAATGCTAAGTATTTCACTCCACCACTCTGCTCCTACTGGTAAGGTTTTATGCTGTTTATTAGTGTAAACTTAGGATACAGTCTCTTGACCAACTTGACAACTCATTTTTAAATTTAGCATAATCATTAGTATATATTGACAGAAAAAAATACAAGAAAAAGAATAAATATCGTAGCAAAATGCTAAAGTTAAGAGCAGGCATCAATGCTAGGACAATGTTTATCCCTTAGATAAACATAGAAACAAATAATGCTTTCTTTAATAGGAAATAATCTTAAGATAAGTAGGTTACTGAAATGTATAGCTTTCTTGTATCTCAGTTCTGTAGAGATACAGTTTCTGAACGGAAACCATAAAATTGAAGAGCTTTTGCTTTCATCAATCCCAAAAATTCTTCAATAGGTGCTTTTTTGACAGGAAGTATTTCCCAAAATACTGAAAATATTTCTCAGCAGTGATACATGAAGGTTTGTCATTCAGCTGCAGTGAAATGTCTAGAAATATGTGTAAGACTTTCTTAAAGTTTACACCTTTAGGTGTGAAAAAGACATGCAAGTCTAAATTACTTACCATAGTCTCCTTGGAGGGGGATTCACCTCGCTTGAAAAATAGATCAGGTGAAGGATCCTCTGGAGGTGTTGTGTTCCTTCTATTGACTATAAACAGAGCATCAGGTGACTATCTCAGATGTCTGTCTGGGTGTCTGGAGTTAAATGAGATGTGATTCATCTTGCTTTATTAAGGTAACTGAACTAAATGTCTCAGCACAATTCCTTCAGCTTGAAACAGAGGGCAGAACGGACCAGTGTGCTTCAGGATCCTACAGAGGTGCTCTAGTAGTTCAAAACTGTCCTGATATGCAATGAGCAGACAGTGTGCTCCAGGGCTGAAATTCAAAGTGGAGCTCCTGGTCCAAGGGCAGCAGACCTGCCTGGTGAGCTAGAGAGAAAGATGTCTTTTTGCTCAGTGGTTTCTTGATTCATTATGCTCTTTTAGGCCAAGTTTTAGTTGATATTTATAGACATGAATATTTATAGAAACTAATTCTCTCTGTGGGCTCTTGGGTTTGCCAGCTGTGAAATGAAATGAAAGAATTATCTTCAATTTATTTTTGAATTAGGGGGTGGCTATATGATACAGTAATTTTGCTGTCTGAATCAGTGGCCTCTGGTGAACAGAAGGTACTATTTCGCAGAACTTCGTGGTGGTTTTGTGGTTGTGTCGATGATGAAAATGCATGAAAAAACCTCTACTAAGCATTTTTGAAGAGAAAAATATTACTACCTGCAGAACTGAAACTAGAGCTGGTCAAGCTCCGCAGCACAAGGCCAGTTTATTTTCTAATAGAGCAGTTTCAATTGAATAGCTGTAGGGAAGAATTTGGCCTATGAAGTTTAATGATTAGTGGCTGTTTAGTTGCCAGCTGCTTTTAAGGACAGAAACTTGCCACCAGAAATGCTCCTTTCTCTCTGATCCTTGCTAGGTTGTTTCAAGTTCTCCACAGTTCAAGTATTTACCTGGTTAAAACTTATTTTCTATATATAAAAATTATACATGGCGAAAACATCAGGTGCATGCAAATTGTACAGTACATGAGTTAGCATGAGGAATGAGATCTCAGTTGATAGGTGCATGGATTACTTTGGGGACATTCACAGCCAGAATCTCAAACGTCAGTGAAGAGGACAAAATTGAGATAGAATAGATTCAGCAGATCTGGGCTTTCCTCTCCTAAATTACACATCTCTGACCTCTGCAGTTTAATCGTCCAGTCTCTCTGAATGGAGGCAGCTGTATTAGTTCACTACACTACATGTGAGCTCAGAGCTTGACACCAGCATTCACTCATTTTTTCCCAGAAGGGCTTGCAGATTCTTCCTGTATCGAATCCAGGCTATTGATTATGAATGTGCTTGGAGCTAAGGCTGACTGCGGGTAGCCACAGATCTTTGGGAGCTACAGCTCCAAACAGCTACATTAGCTCTTCAGTGACACTGAAACAGACACTAACTTTGAAGGGATAATCCTTTCTTTTCAGAAAGTTTGTCTTGAAAAAAAAAATGAAGTTCTTCTAATTCTGCTAATTTTCAGTAGTTTCTAACATGCTTTTGTGTCTGAGTGAATTATGTGTCAAATTTACAACTCTGACAGAGTGAGTCTTGGTACCAGAGTGTCCCTGTCCCTTTGTGAGCCTGTGCCTTTATAAAAGAAGAAGTAAATACCTCAAATATTTTAAAATCTACTTGTCTGCATCCCACTGCCAAAACTCGTCCACTGGATATGGCAGCCTTTGCCAAAGGCTAGCTGAATTAGGCCTCCCCAGAGCTGGCAAGAGAGCAGTAAGACTGCATTAGCATTGCCATGAACTGGCATTTCCACATATCATAATGCTGTGCTACTGAGACTTGCTGTGGGCTGAGGAACAGAATAACCATGGTCACTTTTGGCTATGTAAGGCTGGGTGGGAGGTGGAGTGACCTGACCACATTGCTTCCATTTCCAGAGCAGGTTCAGAAAGCAGCCATGCTGTCAAACACACTGCACTGCTGGGAGTGTTACATGGGAGGGGCTGCACAGGCAGGATATTCAGATTCCAAACCTTTTAATGAAGAAAGGCCTTGCTGATATGACCTGAGTGCCCAGCATCCATCTCCAGTGCTTTATATTGTTTTGCTCAATGAAGTGAGTGAACTCTTCATAACGTTCTTTTTTCTTTGTTTTCCTGACTACAATCTAGGGTTTTCAAGGCAACAGTAAACCTGTCTTAAACTTGCACTGGCTTGGATGGAAAGGGAGCCTTGGGGTTTCTTTCGTGGTTTCTGATTTTGTGTTTTGTTGGGTTTTTTTTTCACACAGCGCTTGCATAACACAAAAGAGGTCGTGCATTAACCAGAAAGAAGAAAGTTATGCAATATCTGACAGCATTCAGAAATGGAACATGAATTAAATTCTTGTCTAAAAATTTGGGATACTTGGGGATACCCAAGCCCAGCTGAGAGCTGGAATATGTTCGTGACTTCACTTGTCTTACCATGGGGCTCTCATTGTACTGTCTAAGTTTCACATGCATAATGTAGAAGGAGAGTACAGTTCTAACTATATAGAATGGCAGGTCACCTGCTGCAGTTAAACTTTACGTGATTTCCTCATTAGGAACTGTAGTGGTAAGACAAGGAGTAGTGGGTACAAACTGAAAGAGAGGAAATTTAGGTTAGACTTTAGGAAGAAATTCTGTACTGGGAGGATGTTGAGAGACTGGAACAGGTTGCCCAGGGAAGTTGTGGATGCCCCAACCCTGGCATTGTTCAAGGTTGCATAACGTGTCCCTGCCCATGGCAGGGATTTGGAACTAGATGATCTTGAATGTCCCTTTCAAGCTTTAGCATTTTGATTCTATGATTAAATGATAAAATAAATGTCAGCTATTTGAAACTGAAGCATTAGTTTTTTGAGCAGGAAAGAACAGGGAAATGTCTTGATGTACATTTATCTGCTTTCATTTTTCCTTTCTCTTTTTCCTTTCTCTTTTTCCTTTCTCTTTTTCCTTTCTCTTTTTCCTTTCTCTTTTTCCTTTCTNTTTCTCTTCTTCCTTTCTCTTCTTCCTTTCTCTTCTTCCTTTCTCTTCTTCCTTTCTCTTCTTCCTTTCTCTTCTTCCTTTCTCTTCTTCCTTTCTCTTCTTCCTTTCTCTTCTTCCTTTCTCTTCTTCCTTTCTCTTCTTCCTTTCTCTTCTTCCTTTCTCTTCTTCCTTTCTCTTCTTCCTTTCTCTTCTTCCTTTCTCTTCTTCCTTTCTCTTCTTCCTTTCTCTTCTTCCTTTCTCTTCTTCCTTTCTCTTCTTCCTTTCTCTTCTTCCTTTCTCTTCTTCCTTTCTCTTCTTCCTTTCTCTTCTTCCTTTCTCTTCTTCCTTTCTCTTCTTCCTTTCTCTTCTTCCTTTCTCTTCTTCCTTTCTCTTCTTCCTTTCTCTTCTTCCTTTCTCTTCTTCCTTTCTCTTCTTCCTTTCTCTTCTTCCTTTCTCTTCTTCCTTTCTCTTCTTCCTTTCTCTTCTTCCTTTCTCTTCTTCCTTTCTCTTCTATTGATTTGGTGTATCCAACTAAATTATTCTATACCCTCAAAACATGGAATCTCAAAAGATTGAACCACATTCCCATGTCTGTATGAAAACTGGAGATTTTTTTTTCCCATGCATCTATAAATAGTGGTTTTACTTTTAGTTCTATGTAACCTGTGCATGTACACACACCTTCAGCACTTGTGACCCACTGGCTCAAGCCAGGCATACAAAAAGGTGCCACTGCAGAAGCTTCCCCAGCAAACGGTTTGGTCTCCAGGGACCTTCCCCAGGGTGTCTGCACAGCTCTGTCATGCACCCAGTATGCAGTGTTCCCTGCTATTCCAGTTTTGAGAGTTTACTTTGACAATAATGTCCCTACCATTGAGTGATGAGCCATTGTCCCACTCTGTTGGAGCTGGTAAATATGAATTTCGGTGTATAATACTACACATTTTTAACACCCTGAATGTTTTGTAACTGGGAATTTGTGTCAGATTAAAAGATGAGCATCTCATGGAAGCCATGCAATAACATTGGTATTAATTATTTCATTTTATTTGAGCATGAGGTGTAACCAGTCCTCCTTGCTGCAGTTGGTATCAGACTTGCAGTGTCTCCCTGTTGGAGCTTCCTCAGCAAAATACTGAGTGTAATCAAATACGAGTGATTTGCTGCCTCCATATGCAAGAGGGGCCTGCACCACTCTCACCATGTACCTCTGCATCACTTAAAAGATCTCACCTAGATAGATGCCAGCGTATCTCGGATTCCTCTTTTGGAATGCACAAGGTTGCCTGCTGTCTCAAAGGCACTATCATCGGGGTACTACCATAGGGTACCACTTATTAGTGTGTGTTAGTAAAAACAAAATAACCCAAAACCTCAATGAAACCAAAAAACAAAAAATGAGGGATTTTCTCATACCCTGTGTTCTACATCATGCTAGTATACTGTGCATTCTTATGTTTTGACAACTAAACAAATACAATTAGACACCAATGCATTAGACAGTACCATTGCAAACATGCTCTTTTGTACTGTGTATGAATTTTACTTGTCAAGAACTTTGTTTCTACTTCAGATACATTTCTAGGAATATTCTATAAAATACTGGTTACCTTTAAATTCAATCTTTGCACAAGCATTTTTTTTTTCCTAGAGTTGTTTTTCATTCTCTTGAAACAAGAGTAGCCATGCGAAAGGAATAGAACCATCGTGTCTAATGGGCCTATACTTAGGCTGTCTAAAATAAAAAGTGACAACAAACATGATATTTGTGGGTTGCCCTGAAGGGCTGCAGTGTTCTGGCATCACATTAAGTTGCACTTGACTCTCCAGACATTGGAAATGAGGAAAGACCGGTTGGATCATCTAAGGAATTTTCTGCTAGGGCAAGCTTGTTCCCTGTGATACCTCTTCCAGAGTATTGGTTTTTGTCTGGCTTTAAATAACCAAGCAGAGTTTCCTTAAACTGGCAGACAACTTCACATTTTGATGTTGCCTTTATCTATGACCATCAAGAAGGATCTCCTTTATAACAAAAATCCCTTTTTAAACTCTTTTCCTTGGAAGGGTGCTGCTGATACAGATTAGAAGTTATAAAAGATGTCACATAGAAGTACAATTACAGAGAAATTATTTATATGTAAATAGTTGTTAGCTATATGGAAATACATAGAAGGCTTGAACCGAAGATGACTTTCTCGCTCAGTGTTCCTGATCCCCCTTTTGAGCCAACATTCAGCACAAGGAAACTTCTTTGCTTTCTTTCAGGGCTGCATCACTTCCTCAATAGTCCTTGTCTTCCTGATGCTTTCACAGTTGGATTCTGTGTTTTTCTCTCACTCTGAATCTGTTCTCCCATTCTGTGCGTACTCACAGCTCAGACAGATCAATGCCTATCCTCTCTGTAGGCATACAGCCTCCAGTGAGGCATCTCTGTCTACAGAATTCAGTTCCTCTCTTGTCTTGAATGTGGCTAGTGTTTGAGGGCTTGACTTCTTTCTTTCTTGGATTTTTTTTTTGTTTGGGTTTTTTTTTCTCCTCTTCCCCCAGCTTTCGTAGTCAAAATGAGAGTTTAATTGATACTGATTCATGGCAAATACATATTACCCACCATCTTCAGTGAAGATGTTTTCACCCATCTTCTAGCATTTAACTTATTTGTAATCAGAAAATAAATCCCTGATTTCATTTGTGCAGTTGAAACTTGAGGCACAGGAAGAATTCTGCTGGCTCTCATTTTACTGATGGAAGCAGGATAAGTTTTTGAGTTGTACAGTGAATACTTGACATGCAATAATTTGTTGCAATGCGTATAAGCACTGCTGGAAAGTTAGTATCTGTCAGAACAGGATGGCATTTCATACAAGCCAGGTTGTGTGTTTTCTAAAAGAGTGTTTATTGTCCAGCATGATATCCCAGTAAACTTATGATCACTTACTCACTTCCCTGTTTCTTTTGTCATTAGTCCCAGTATAGAAGGACAGGTAGATAGGATTTTATGGTCTGTGTTCATTTCTTGATGGCTGTCTTGAGTGATGTCAGGCTGCGATGGAAGACTCTAGTTGGTTCTAGAGTGATTAATTGTAGAACATTATGCCTTTTGCCTTAGTGAGATAACTTTAAAAAACCACTTGTATAATCATCACAACAGCAAATAAAGTACAGGAGCTTTTGGAGGGTTTGGTAAATGGAATACGTCTGGCTAGCTTGTCTGTGCAGAATTGAAATGAGAACATACAAAAGGATCAATATCAGATGTTCAAACCACGTCACTCAGTGGGTGTTTTCTTTTGAAACATGTGTTCTTTGTATGATTCACTTTTTGAGGTTTGAAAGAAGAAATCGATTTTTAAACCCAGTTCCCTCCACATACTGTGGATTGGAGCATCAATTTTATAGTACTGTGTTGTGCAATAGTTGTGACTACTGCAAGTTCACCATCCTGAAGCAGAGAAAAATCTGTGACACATGTTATGGGCAGGTGTGGAAGTCTGGGATCAGGGTGCTGCTTTGGACTTCTGCCCTGTGGAGGCCTTGAGAAAACAAGGAAGAGTAGTAAGGACCATGTACCCACCCTCTCCTAAGGGGATGTTAGCAATGTCTCCTCCCTTACTGCATTTAGATTTCCTGTTGCCTACTGTTATTACCAACAGAATTTTGCTGAACAAAGTAAAACCTGATCTGAAGTATTCTAGTCTTTGAGAAGAAAAACCTTAAATTAGTGGTTTTTCTTTTATTTTTTCTCCTGTTTGTACAATACTGACGGGGGGGAAAAGTGCCAGATTTTAGAGATGCAGATGTTCTGCTAAACAAGTTGACGCATTGCCTCTTTCCTGTGATCTTGTCCCAGTCTAGTTTTATTGCACTGTTGCTCTACCTGGTAAGAGAAGCATTTGACTGATTGTTGCCTCAGATTCTAGTTTGAGTTGAAAGGTTGCCAATTTGGGAAGTTGTCCTTCAAGTTCCCATGCAATTACATGACTGGAGGCTTCAGTTACACTTTGTATGAATCATGTACCCAGAGTGAACTATATTGAAAGTCCTGAAATGTAGAACTTCTGTTTTCCTGATGTGACTGGTGATGTGAACTATCATTGTCAAACATTGTCTCACATCCTTCCTTCGTTTTTGCCTGCTATATACTACTTCTAATCATTAAAAACAAAACAAAAAAACCCCAACCAAAGAGGAAAAAAAAAACCAAACAACCAAAAAACAACACCAAGCAACTAAAAATAAAACCTATTCTATTTTGCACTGCTGGTCTTCTACAGTGTCTTTCTACATTTCTCAAGTTTTTAGGAGTACAAGTAATAGAGGAGGTTGTACAATTTTTCTCCAGCATCAGACTTTGAATCTCTGTCTCTCATTATGAGGCATCCAGAATCCATGAAGTATTTCTGAGGCATGGCCTTGATAGAAGGAGAGACATTATTGCCTTCTGAACTGCCTAAATTTGCTGATATTGCCTGCAGGAGAGCATCTTAGGTGTTTTCTCTCTCTCTCTCTCTATGGAAAACAGAGGAGCTTCTGTGGCAGATAAATTTTGGTGTAGAGAAAACAGCAGCTGTTGACCTTTCAGATATTAGCCTTGACGCAAATATTCCTGAGGGAGATGCTTATGACTTTCTTACCACTGCATCCTGTACAGACTCTCTTACTGTCACTGAAATGTGAGCTTCCAGGAAAGCTGGGATGTGTGTTTGTGGCACATGGTTTTATGTGTGCTGGAGAAAATAAGGTCATTCCAGGTCACCTCAGCTTTAACACTGCCTCTGCCATGGACTTGCAGTGTGGGTTTAGGCAGGTCACTTCATAGCTGTTGGACTAATTGGGAATGGTCATTAGTGTGGCTGCACTGGGTCCTGGGCTCAGGAAGACCCCCAGTCTGCTCTTCTGTCATTCAGTTGCCAGATGGCTCCAGTCGCCTTCATTACCACACTCTGCCCCACTCCATCTCTGTCTGAAATCACCAGGAGACAGTAGTAATGACCTACCTTGTAATGGCACAAAGTGGATTTGCCTTGGCTCTGCAGACACAGCACTGTCAAGACTCTTGTTACCATTCACTTTGGTGTAATCCATAATGGGAAAAGCCATCCTTTCTTCCAGAGAGGCTGCAGGAGTTTCATAAGGCATGTCCATTTGTCTCCCTTTGGGCCATAATTCTTCCTTTCATATTGAGAGCTTTTGTGTGAGTGTTACATGCACCAGGTAGTGACTGAGCTTCTTAAGCTACATCTGAACTCATATAAAAGCATATATCAGAGTAAGTAAAACTGATCTAAGATCTGAAACAGTTTTACCAGAGACTTTCTCAGGGCAATTTACAAGCTGGTGGAGTTGTATACATGGAGAAAATATTGTCAATATCAAAAATACAATAATCAACCAGATAGGATTTTATTCCTGTCATCATCTAGGTCATTCATAAGGTAATCTTACCTCAGGCTTCTAGGCAGAGGTTGGTAAAATTATTTTTTTCAGTAAGAATGATATCCAAATCCAGTTCTTTTATTTCACTGGGTTTCTCAAGTTCATTGTTTTCTTTTTCTGCTGTTGTTTAGCACTGTGTTTTATTTATGCCATTGCACCTTGAAGTACTTGGGATTTGGTTTTGATGCTCAAGAACAGAGTTCCAATTTGGAGTTTGTTTATTATTCAGATCATGATGTGCTGATGGTCAGTGTTTGTTACAGGCCAAGCCGAGAGGAAGAGCCATGAGCTCTTTCTCACTTGGAAATTTGCCCAAGGCAGCAATAATTCCTCGGTTCATGCTAGTAGAATTGTTTCATCTGTACAGGTTTGCCAAACACATGATCAAGATAAAATTACTTATTTTTCCTTGAGGCTTTCCTGGTGGGAGTGAAGCTTGATTGTTACAAGAAAAGCCCTGGTCAGAGTCTTTCCTTTCCTTACTGTCCCTTTGGCTTAGTTTCTTTTCTCTGCTGTGTGGAATTTAACAGCTTGTCTAGTTGTTTTCCCTTAATGATCTCCTATAAAACCAAATGCAAACTACTGTAACCAGTTAATGCTTCAGTTCCTGGGACTGTAAGGGAATGTATAAGCAAGAAAAACAGTATTGCTGTATGGATTACAGGATTTTTTTCAGTAGTGTTGCCATGTAAGGCAATATATTTAGAGAGTCTATACACTTAGCACAAGCTTGCTATTGATACTACATTCGGAAAACAAGAAAGCAAACAACTGTTTGCTTTCATTCTCAATATTTTTATTCTGATTTTTTTCTCCTGTTTTCTCATAATACTGTAACCTAGTAACTGGGTAGTGATCAGAAAGCTGACTGTAGCCTGCATCATATGTATGTAACTTGAAGCAATTGGAAAAATGACCCTTAGTGCTTAAAATTATTAACTGTGCTAAGCTGTTTCTTCTAAGCAGAGTCGAAATCTACTGAGAAACAACGTTTGAGTTTGCTGTCCAAACACATGAGTAATTAAATACTTTGAACTGAATGTTTACAACAACTTCATGCAATTACAGATACTTCTGAAATCCATTACAGGTACTTCTGATACTTCTAAACCTCAGTAAAAGCCACAAACATTTCTGCATATCAGTGTTAGTACTGTTGGTGTTTGTACTCACATAGTGTGTAAAAGTCCCACCTAAAGTGAGGGCTCATTGTACAAGGTGCTGGGTGTCACACCTCTGGCACAGGATAATTATGTGTCTTTCTCAAATACATGTTTTTGATTTACCGAGATGAAGGGAGAGGGACAATGATATTCCTTTTCATCTGTTGCTAGAGTGGAGTTGTACAAAAGGATGGTTGGGTAATCATGTCACAAGAAGGAATGGATGTAGACTGTGAATTTACATAGTTTTGAAATGAGACGCTTCTAGTTACCAAAGCAGTTTTCTCATTTTAGAATGAACCTTTATCAGTTTTAAAAAGGGCTTGTGTAATGTAGTTTATCAAAACACTAGGAGGACTAAAGAGACAAGGAGTTTTGTTCCAGCTCTATGATCTTTACCTTTTGGAAAACTGGAAATAACTGTCACCTACTTGTCACTCAGATTTACATGCACCACGGTGAAACTGTAATGTGAAAAAGGCACACCTGAAGCAGAAATTTCAGCTTCTTAGAGGTTTTTTTTTGCCTAATGGTCAAGTCACTGCCTTGGAATTGATGGTAAGAATCATTGGGGTGAGCAGGTATAACATCTGTTTTACCTTGTGTTTACTGTGTAATAGTATCAAATAAACAAACTTCTGATTCACAATTTTTTACCAAAAAACTGATAAATTAGCTTACTTTTTTTTTTAACCAGTTCAGCACCAAAAGCTTAGTGCACATAGTTACACAAATCCAAAAGTAATAATCTAAACAATTCTGTTCATGTAGAGAGAAATAATGCTGGTCTGGCCTGGTAGTCTCTTGCTCCAGGAAATGTGTTTCCATCTGCTCTCGTTTGGGCTTTGCAGCATAAACTTTTGCTTTAGCTGTAGCTCACTTGGAGTTTAAAGGATCCATTTGTTCTTAGTCCTTGTAGGCTCCAAAATTCATTCCTCTACGAATAGCCAGAGATGTTTGAGAAGTCTGAAGAACAGGAAGGAGCACTCTGAAATTTACTTGCAGAGTACTTGCTGCAGTGTTTAAATAGTGGTGCTGACTGCTTTGCTACAGAGAGGATCCAGGTTTAGCCACAATTCAAATGGTTTTTCTGGAGATACTTACCTCTGTAGTAGTTCTGCAAATTGCAGCATCGTTGTGTTAACTGAATGCCCAGTGGCACTGGTATTGTGCTGGCTGAGGCTTATTGGTTCACAGTGACATTCGCTTAGGTCTTTTTTTAAGGAGGATTTTGGAGAGTGAATGAGAGGTGAAAAATAATTTGTGGATGAAGTATTTTTTCCACATAGTCTGCACAAGTGTTAGCTATACATGATTCATAATTCTGTATAGGCATTTAGGTCGAGGGGTGGGATGGAGGCTTTTTTGTGAATGTTGAAAGAATGCAAAATTCTATCTGCTTCTTTTTTTTTTTTTTTTAACCTGACATATGCCTCCTCAAAATGCCTCTATTCTGAATATCTTTGAAGTTATTAGCTACTCAGACTGCCTTTCCTCTCTTTCAGGCTGCTTGTCTAAAGGCTATGATAACCCTAATAAATCAACACAATCTCTTTTATTTACCAAACTGGGAAGTCTCTAGAAAATTCCAGTCATGGGGAAGTTATATAACCTTCAATGCACAGTATTCTGATGCTTTTCTGGGCTTATAGTACTCACTATCCATTTTGAAGTGCTAGTTTTGCTGTCTGGTACTAAGTGGATTTTAAGAATTATTCTTGTCACAGGGCGGTAAGGTCTAGAGGAAATCCATCTTAAAATAATGGTATAATTCTCCCACATATCTGCACACCTGAAGCAGTCCATTTTCTTGCCTCTGTTCATATCTTTTTTCCCCTTGAAATTAAAAAGAAAAAAATTAATAAAAAAATGAAGTCTACTGCACTCTCTGTGCATCAAGGGCAAACTAAACTGTTTTCTTTTTTCATTTCCTGCCACTTCATGCTTCTGTCGGGACTTTTCCAGGAGAAAGGGCAGGTCAGTATCCAGTTGTCTGGGAAAAGAAAACTTAGTTACAGATATTTAAACAAGCCCAAAACAAACAGCTTAATTGGTCACATGAGGAAAACAAGATGCCAAGGTCATCCTCTCCTTCCCTCATATGACATCCAAGTGACCCTAAACATCTGATTTTTTTTTTTTGTTTTTCTCTTAGCTTGCCTCTATGTTTAGCTTTGTAGTTTCTATTAACAGCACCCAAAATAGATGTTGTGCAAGGCAGGCAAATGTACCTGCCCACACTGCGTGGAGACAGGCATCCTGCCATCGCAGTGGAGGAAAAGGGGCTCAAGCACCGCTGTTCCTCCTGCAGTAGGGAATTGGTTATGTAACAAGGGAAAATTATGCAGGGTGACTGATCAGGGGGCCATAGGCTCTGGGAAGTCTATGGCAAAGGGATCAGTCTTATGGCAGCTTGCACTTAACCATCTGGATTATCTCCAGGAATCCTTTTTTTGTGTTTGCAGGAAGTTGTACATTTTGCATTCAGTTCTGCTCAAAAAGATTCATGTTCAGACACTGAACATGAATTCTCTCTAGTTGTCAGGCAGGTTTGTGACTTCCAAACTTTTGAGGTTTTCAGCTCTTTCTTGATGGCTGATTTGCCTTCAGCAGACAAATGACTTTGTGGCCCTGAGGAGAATAATCATATTGGAAGCTATTTGATGATCTGTCTCCTTCAGAAAATACTTAAAGATTGAATGCATTTAAATATGTCTGCTTTTTAGGCCCAAATGTTGTTAATACAGGGTGAAGAGAAGTCTCAGTGAAGTATCTTGTTCTTGTACACTAACATGAAGTTTCACCCTGAAAAACCCTTTAGTTAGGTGAGAGACAGGTGGCCAAGAAATGTTGTTTAAAGCTTTTTCAAATAGTCAAGTCTGAGCTTCAGTATTTTCAAGTACTTCAGTACCATGGCAACAAGAGCTTCAATGCTTGAGAAAATTGGGGACAGAATTAGCATACTTCCCTAGGAGGAGTCTTCTGAGAGTTTTGAAGTGGTTTGCAAATCTGAGGTGGTCATGGGTCCTTGTAAGAGAGAATTTTCTGCCTGGACCTGATCCTCCCAGTTAATAGCCAACAACCAGAGCACTTTCCAGTCAGTGCTCCATTCCATCTAGCAGATTCCCAGATCTGCATGGGTTGCATACCATTGAAGGGCCTACTAAATTCAGTTGCCACATCTGTGAAAACATTTGCGGAGCTACAGCAAAATCATGCTTAACTCCAGACAAGGTCTAAGATGGTTTTTAAAGTTAAAATGTGAAGTTCCAGTCAAGCAGCAGAGTTGAAAGTGCAGCTAGATGAGAGGGCATCTCTCTGTACTCAGACCATGATAAGAGTCATTGGCCATTCATCCTCATTCCAGAAACAGCTACATAAATGTTACTGATAATGAAACATGAAATTTATTGCTTGCTTTGGAGAGGGATTAGACATTGTAAGCAGCAAGGTGGGCAAAGATATGTTGACAGCTTGGAGTGGGGATTAAGTTGCATCATAATCAAAATTTACTAAATCTGGGAGAATCTCCTCATCTGCTCTTACTGGGGTTATGAGAGGCATGGCTCCTTGAGTAAGGACTAAATAGTGGTTTTGATGATGGACTGTTTTAACATGAAGATATTTGGAGATCCTCAGTTGCTTTATAGGAAGGAGTTGCTCAAGTGTAGCCCTTCTCTAGACACAGGTGCCATTCCTGTCTCAAAAGTGGTAGTGCTTTGACAGTACTGTGACTGTGGTACATAAATTGCTTTAACATTCTATATTATAAAAAATGGTGGCAGTAGTTTCTCCCATTTAATTTTCTAAAAGACATAATCATCTTCTTTCTTGTCTTAACAGCACTTGAAAAGAAAGGGCAAGGGAGGTGTTTCCCTCTATTGGCTCATCTTCACCATCTCCCATCTGGCTTCCTCCTCTTTATAATCCCCGAGTGAAGATGAGTGACCTGCTGCGAATATGACATCTCTGACAAGTGTCATTGCCTCCCACCAGTCTGAGTGGGTGTCCTTCACTGATGAGCTGTTCCTCCCTGTTAACCCACGAGGTAAGCTCTCTGATTGTCTTTGAAACTTGAGCCTTTCTTTGTTTGATTTAGGCCAACTATTGTCATATATCTAGCATTGGAGAGCTTGCCTTCTACATGGAAGCAGTTTGTGCAGAGATTGAATTATCTCCTGCTACCCCTATGGAATAGGAGAATTTGGGTCACAAAGGCAAATTACTCTCCTCATGTGATGTAATGTAGATCTATTACAGATTTTGGATCTGTCCTTCAAAATTCAAGACAGTATCCAACCAACCATGCAGGAAATCTCACCTTTTATAATCAAGTGCAAGGCTGCCCAATGTTAATGAAAAACTACATTAGGTGAAGGAAATGTCCTGTATTTAATGGCAAAATTTAGATGTTTCAATAAAAATCAATGAAATAATGGTCAATCCTGTAAATCTTTCTATGTTGTCTCTATTTTAGGTAGCACTGGGGATCCTCCAGTGAAATATTTTAATTCCTCAGACACATCCTCAGAAGAGAACCACAATGCAAATGGAGAATTTCGAGACCTTTTCTGCACAGAGCTGGAAGAGGCAGCTGACCAACCCAAGGCGGTTTCTGCTGTGCTTGGTAACCATGTGTGTCCCAGCACTGATCTATCGTCATCCATCAGTGCTTGGGTTCAGTTTGAAGATGCACCCTGGACCACGGCTTCATCAACCCACCCCCAAACAGGTGAGGCAAAAGCAATGAAAAGGTCTGTTCCAGTAAGATAACAAAGTACAGTGAGAGCATACAGGATTTTTGCCCTGCTCTTTGGCTTCTCAAAGTTGAACTTTGAGTAGTTTGTACTGTATTTTAACCCAGTTAATGTTATCAGAGTTTCAAAAAGGGCTCACACTATTCTTCTGGATTGAACAAGAAATACTTTCTTTTTGTAAAGAAAATGAAAGCCTTCTGTGATTCACTCCACCTGTGTCTTGACTAGGTCTTGGAGATTGCCAAAATGCATTCATGTGGAAAGAGCATAGAGGTGTTTTCAGTAGTGACATTTCTTATATAGAGGTATGAACAGCCATCAAAAAAGTCTGAGCCACATTTGCCTCTGTAATCTGGAGCTGAAAGAATGGTGATCACCTCTGTGTTCATAGCCTTTACCTGCTCATAGTTCCCGTATATTTTTTGCCAGAAGCTTATTGATACCAACAACTATTGTGCCAGTGCTCATTGGTACTTTCTGCTGTCTTTTGATGTCTTTTGATTTAGCAGCTGCAGAATTTCAAAGACAACAGAATTTTATCTTAATTCCAGCACTGCATACACTCTTCTTCAAATGTAGCAGTTCTTTCTAACATACTTTAAACATGCATGCAAATCCTCTGGCTTTCCTCATCAGCTTATGCTAACTGATGTGGCTATATGAGCTTCTAGCTTTTCTACATGAACAGACTTCTGTCCTTCCTTCCAGGAGGTTGTGGAGTAATTGCCCAAGAAAACAGTAGTTTACTTTTTCATGTTTAAATTGAGATTCTCTCTTACTAATTCCACTTTATGGCTGCTAGTTTTTAAAGCAGTTTAAAGAGTTACAGCTTTCCTCTGCTCACTGAGTCCATCAGCTATTCCTTGTAACATGAATAATACTTCTGTCAGAAAACTTGGATTGTCACCTTTAGATTGGGGTTTGGGTAAACCCATCTGGTTTTCCATCTGCTCTTTTTATAGGTGCTACAGGCTAGTCTTTCTGAGACAGTGGTTAGACCTTTGTGCAGAAGTAGGGGGGTCTTCAGGCTAAAATATATTTCTCTGACTTTCCTATCTTTATATTTATTTGTTGGTTCTTATTTGTAATTACTTATTGATCCTTGTGATGTGGAGTGAAGGAAGAGCACCCATGAAGTGTAAGTATATAAAACTGAGGTGCTCTACCTCTCTCTATAGTTTCATGGCTATGTGATCCTTACCCTTACTCATACAGCCACATACTTTTTCAAATGGGGCCGTTGGTTGCTCTGACTTGGTATTTCCTTCCTAATGTTGTTATGTCCTTGTTAACTGAAAAACTCGTAAATGCACCCTCTTAAATGGAAAATAAAAATCTTTGCTCGACCTTTAATAAAGCTAATCATAAGAAAGAGACTTCTGTAAAATGAATTTTATGGTATATTACTTGATGTCCTATCCTTAGAGACATATGGCCCAGTCTTAAGGTATGTGCTTAGCAAAAGCACTGCCTCTTGGTGTGTGTTTTCAGTCACAGGGGACACTGGTCTGTAGGCAGAGGTCTAGGATATCCAGATGAGCACAGTGGAGTAGACTTTCCAAAAGCATTGCAGTTTTGAAGAAGACACTCATTTGTGCCCCTGTAGAGGCTTGTCCTGTGTGATCCATGTCACTGAGGGAGGATATTTACACACTAACTTTGGCATTTGAGATTCATGGAGGAGGGTGGTTCCCCTAGCAGTCAGACCAGGATGTACTCCATGTAATTCTTGCATGGGAAGCTATTATTCTATGAATTATATAGGAACTCTAAGGAGGTGTTTCCTAAGGATAATTTAAAATTTTTACTTATGAGCTGGTCCCACTCCTATTCTGGACCGTGTATGATAAATGGCCAGACCAGTGCAGCTGACAGCCTCTAAAGGGAAGAAGAAATAACAGCTCTTTGTTTCTGGCCCTTTACTTTGAGGGATATTTGACAGCAAGAGGTAGGATAAACTTCAGCCTGGTTGTTCTCCATTATTGTGCAGATCACGATATTTTTCTTTGGGCAGCAGTAAAGCTGGAGACGCTGTGTACGCTGACACTCAGTGTTAAGCCCATGGTGACAGCAGTTATTCATTTCCAGTAGCAAACCTTCTGCGTAAGAACAATGGCCAATACCCAGACTGGGGCGGGGGGGGGGGAAGAGTATAAAGGCCAAGTACAAACAGAAGGATTGGTGTGAGAAGGATGGACACATTTGAAATCTGCTTCCTGTGCAGGCAGCTGTGAAGAGCGGTGTCCTGGAGGCTCAGCACCCCTGGTCGCATTCCTGTCAGGGCTCCAGCGCTATTAGGAAATCGTCTGTCTGTCTGTCTGTGCTTGAGCAGCTGCTCAGCTGGCTAGATAATTACCCAGGCTGATGGCCAGGCTGCCTGGAAACACATTTGAAAAGGGATTGCAAAGTGGGATTTCCAGAGTGCTGTGAGAGCAGAGGATGGGTCCTAGGAGAGAGAGATGCTGTCTTGCTCTGACATTAAGGCTACAGAATTTTAGTGCAGGTTCACCCAAAACCAAATATTTGTCCCAAAGTGCTCACAGTCTAAAAAAAATAGCAACATAAAGACAGCTAGAATGTAGTGGTTATCCTATAGGAAACACATTTTATAGGAAACCAAGGCTAGTGCTGGACCCTTGATGTTCTGGGAAAAGTGAAGACATTATTGGGGGAGCAGAGATCGGGGGATTGATGGCTAGAAACAGGGCTGAACAAACAGGCAAAGAATTTGGAAGATGAGAAGAAAGGTCAAAATCTGAGGTATAGAAATGAAAGGCACCCATAGTAAGCCTCACAGTAAAAATTAGCTTTATTTAGGAGGTTCTTGTAAATCCTTCCTTCTACCAGGTTCAGGTGGAGTAAATGCTAAGCAAAATGTTTATTTCAAAATATTTCTGCATTTGGGGTTTATGTATGGTTAACTGAGAGCTGCCAAATCATGTGGATTTCTCCTTGAGCAGCAAAAACTCTTGAGTGAGACCATAGAAATATTTAGTCACAGAAATGATGTATTGTGGTGTCCTCTTCTCTGTTTTCCTTTTGCTGGGAAAACAAGAAATTTGATTTTTGATATGGCTATTATCAGCCTAGTCAAACTGTTGCTGCCAAAGTGAAAAATGAGATTTTTAGGCTGACCCAAATATTCATATCACAAACACTACACAATCTGTAAATGATCACAGCCAGCGGGTGATAAAACATTTGCATTTGTTACACAGTGGGCCTCCAGCTCACAGTTTCTCATTCTATCAATGTTAGCTGCGCTCTTCAATTCAATGAGGTATTCAGCAAAGCACTAAAATTAGACTAAGGCAAGATGTGTTACATCATCCATCCTACACACACACAGCCACTCCCACTTCTTCCCAAGAGCTTTGTCTGGTTTTAAATGGCTCAAATAACTTGGACTCCTACCATGTCCCTTGAGAGGCTATCAAACAGCATATCTGAGCTTAACTGCTTTGTGCTGTTCTCTCTGAAAGTAGGCGATATTTGTAACACGGGATCAGCAGCCAGAAACTACACCTGTCACTAGAAACTGTGATGCTGGCCCAAAAGCAGAAAAATCTGAAGTCCTATGTAATAAGAAAGGAAATGATGCTAACATCGTTTATTGTAATACAGTGTAGGGATCAAAGAACAGGTCCTTAAAACACCGAAGAGGAATTAATGCTTCAAGGTAAATCTGCATATTAAAAACCAATCCATTGTTTTAAGAACAAACATGTCAAGAAAAGTAAAATGCATTTTGAAGGAAACATTTTTTGGTTTGGGAAACAATGAGTTGATTTTCAGTATCCAACATGCTACAGAATTTGCATTTTAGGGATATTTCTGGCTCTGGTCTTTCAACCTAAGCAGACTTAATGAGAAATTCCAGCAACAGAAAGGCTGTGACTCTCCAGCTATTGGCATTAGAGCCTGAATTCAAAATTTCTACAAAAAAGCCCTGCCTCATTTAGGAATTTGGCTGCAGTACCTCCAGGAATCTGAAAAGCAGCAGCAGAAGCATCTGAAGAGAGATCTTAAACATGTAAATGTTTACTTTTGCTTGTGTTGCTTTTTGAGATTGCTAGATAGTCTTTTGGCTCAGCATAGGGGAAAATGCACTTTTGCTAGTTTCAAGGGTTAGTGTTGGGGAACCTAGAACAGTCACAGTAGAAGTTGACTGTAGTAAGAATTTAAAGAACACCTGATGCAGAAAAAGCTGTCTGTGGTTTTGATTTCCCAAAGACTCATTTTAGAAAAAAACCAAACAATTCTGTTCTTTCAAGATGGCCCAACTTACCTGGAATAAAATTCATTTGCCCTTATATAGAAGTACTTGGTGACACTAGTCCAGTCAGTCACCATCTTAGATAAAAATTGGTTTTGAAAAGCACAAAACTAGTTGTCAGTATATCAGTTATTATATCTTACATGTTTCTAAATTAGCCTGTTTTTTCATATTGGTGTGACTGACTTAAAACAAAAAAAATACTGCAAATCTAAGATCTTTTTTCTATAAAATAATTCCACAGTTTCTAGGATATAAAGCACACTTTAAAAAAACCTTGGCTCCTGTTAGTGATCCATGTACAAAGCTCAGCTTTTCAGCTTGTCCTCTATGTCCAAATAAAGTGCTCTGTCTGTCAAAGCAATTTCAGGTGAGATTTTAAGGATGGCTTTTCAGGTGCCTCATGCCATGTTTAACAAAAGGACTGAGAGAGGGACTGACAGATTCTAATCATACATTCATCATCCTTTCTCTACAGGCATCGAGCACAACACAGTGTGCAGTTGCTGGAGGGAGGAGGGGTGGGCTTTGGTTGTGTCTAACACAACAGCTGTCAACCTGTGCGATCAGGAGATAGGTCTGACTTTCAGCTCTTCACACTTAGGGATGACTCTGCTCAGAAGCCACTCAGTATGGGGGCTCACAGCTGTACACAGATAAAAATACCACTGCCTGCTTACCCGAGGCTATCAGTGCAGATTTACAAAATAAATTCACACTTCTCAAGAGGCAAGGCAGAGAGCACTGTTTGAATATTCTGTCTGTGCACACAACAAGGTTTCCATAATGAGGCAGTGCCCCATCACATCACTTGGATGGAGACAGATAAATCTTCTTTAGCATTAATTTTTCATTTTTTTCCAAATTATCTGTCAACCTAGTAAGGGTTGTTTATGTATTACATGCTGAGAAGAGAATCTCTATGTCAGTAGTTGTTCAGTAACTGCAAGAGTTGGGGTGCATTAAGATCTTTGTTGGTTTAATAGCTTAATATAGAGGTACTAACTTAGAAAACAGCTATCATGCTGATATTAAATTACAACTAGTCTCTACTCGTACACTTTTCCTTAGTTCAGGAAGACTCTTTAACCATAACTTTCTTTTTATTAGTATTATTTTCTCACTGGAGTCACCCATTGTTCCTAGCATTCAAGTGACGTTGTGGGCAAAGAGTATACAATACAAAGAGTACACAATACAAACTCATAGCAGTGGATGTGTATGATTGTGTTCTGAACTCAGGGTGATGGTTAGGCAGGACTTAACTGTTTGATGTACAAGTCTGGCAAATGAGTAGAAGAGGATTTTTTGGTTTCCACTGAGCAGAAATGTTACGTAGTATATTCAGATTGGGACTCTTCATTCTGCATGTTCAGAAACAAAAGCCATTCGTAGTGCACATCAGTAGGTCAATTTCAGGTTATTTTTATACTCCACCTCCATGTAGAGCATTCCTGAGTTGATGACTGCATTTGAGTGGGTGTCACAGATAGAGAATGCTTAATTAAATATAATAAAACCACTTTAAAAAAATCTGTGGTACTGTAAAAACTCCACTGTGTTGGACAACAAACATATTCAGGTCTTGTCAGCAGTGTCAGAAACATGAAATCTTGTTCTGAAAAGTCAAAGCTTCTCCAATACTTGAGCAACAGGAAAGCATATGGCTACCAGCAGTATGGATCTAAGGCAGACAGCTGAGTACTGCTGGAGGTTAACAGTGCAAGGCACTAATTAAGTTGCTCTGTGTTTGTTATAAAATAATTGTGTTGCTGTGGATGTTGGAATTTATATTCACAGAGCCCCAGTACACTGACCTAGCATGTCTTTGGACATGAAGTTGTAATCTTCAGGTAGATTGCCCTATATGTCTCTAACCAATACCTGTTTTCTGCAACCAGTGTCTGCATCAAAAGCACCCAGCTGGACCTCCCCCTCTTCCAACTCTTCTGAGAGGCAAGCCCGTGCCTCAGAGAGCAGCTGGACAACCAACTCAGAAGACACCAGCAGCCCGAGCATTGCTCCCTCCTACACAGACCTGCAGTCACTTAATACCGAGGACTTGACCAGTGGTAGAACATCTGCAGCAGATTCAGCTGGTAAGATTCAAGCTTCCATCTCAATCTTTTTGATGCTACTCAAACTCACTGTTCAGAATTGAGCCACAGGGAATGGGTCCAAAGCAGAACAAACTCAAGGATTAGGCAGACTAACATTTTGTTCTACTCCAATTCCAAAAGAATCACACTTGGATTTTACACATGCCTGACACGTGCAGGCTCCTGAAGTTTTATTTACCATTTATTTTACCATTTTTATTTTAGAATACTCTGATTCTCTGTACGTCTGAGTCTGGAAACCGCTTTTTGGTAGAAAGGTAGAATAGGCAAAATGGAGTATGTGCTGGATATTTCTATTTTGTTGATTTGGTATAGGCTGCTTTCACTGGGGCTGTCTCCATCTGAGCAAAGGGACTGAGGGATGTCCAGTCCATATGTAACTTTTCATCATATAGGAAAGTCAAAGACAAAAGGGTTGCTGTACATGCCTGGCACACATATGGGACTTTATGTCCTATGTATGGCCCAAAGTGAAGTTGATACTTCAGTAGAAGCTTTGTGTGCAACCTTCTTACTAGTTCTTTCTCAGTCAGTCACAAACTGACATATTTATTAGCAAGATGAGTACAAAAACACATTCCAGTCACCTTAAAATTTTTTAAAGTAAAAAAGTAGGTAAGATATAAGCAAGGCTGTGCTATTAGTTAAAACATAAGATACACTTATCATAAACATAAGATACCTAAAACATAAGATACACTTCCAGTACCTTAGAGGTACTGCATACTTGAAGTATGAAATACATTGAGTCTTCCTATCACCAGGTGTGGAGTTTGCAAAAGGGCAGCATGAACAAAGTGCATGTTTGTCCTGTTCCTGGGATGCCTCACAGCCCACTTCCCGAGGCGGCTGCTGGCATCAGGAAGGTTTGTGGAAGTGGGGAAGCTGAGGACCTGGTGGCCGTAGAATTGTTGTACAGTTCTGGCTGCTTTTCTGTTGTTCAGTCCACCATCATCCCACTGTCACAGTGGACAAAAAAATGTGTGATCACTTCCTTCTCTCCTTCCTCTCTGCCCCTCTCCAGAAATTCAGTTCTTTAAACCTGACTTGATTCAAGCATTTGATTTGCATTTCTCCCCTCAAAGGACTGGCTGCCTCAGTCTGTAGTGAAATTTGAAGTCTCCATCAAGGCAATGAAATGGCACGTATTTTGCCATGAAGGCAAAGAGAGGAATCCTCATGCTCTGTGTGATGATGAAGTCACCTTGACTGCTAGCCAGGATGTAGATTCCAAGGTCAAGCTTGCTGGAGGGAAAAAAAAATCAGACTAATTTCATTGCTGAAAAACCCTATGAAAATAAGTAATCAGTGTTTGATCTACTTAGTGATGGTAAAGAATCAGGTCTATAAAATAGTCTGGGTTTAATACTGTTTCAAATGAGAAAAACCTAGTGATTAAAAAAGCATGAAAAATTCTACTCTGTGGTCAGATGCTAAGTAAAATAACTGGTTTAGCCATGGTGAATTTTTATTGCCTGAACAGGATAAAAGGATACTCTGTTCTGTAATTTCACCACTTGTCTTGAATTTATCCTGCATGCAAAATGCTTAAACACCAATTGCCTGTGATAGTTCAGGGCAGAGGGTTTCATGTGGGAGCAGATGAAAGCCTGAGGTAGGTCTGACTGCAGGCCTACACAGAGACAAGTCCCAGCCATAAGAATGCGTGTCTTGGGGTCAAGGGCTGGTTGGCTCTAAGCAAGTAAAACTGGCTGGGAATTAACTTTCTCATGACTGACACAAGATTTGAGTGTAAAACTCATGGGCTTGGGCTTTATCTAATGCATGTGTTTATGCAAGATATGGTCTAGGAAGATATCTGAGAAAGATAAGAGAGACCTGAATGATCCCAACCTGAAAGTTTACCATTGCTACAGGGGACTGCAGAAAACCTCCTGACTGATGGAGTTGGGATAAGCACAGTGATGTCCTGTAAAGGCAGCAATGTTCACAGTGGTGAAGGTGAATGTTGCATGAGCACAGCTGAAAAAGATTTGCTTTTCTATCAAAGTGCAGCTAAAAGATGCTGCAATTCATTGCCTATGCTTGTTTGAACTCTGGCACCAAGAAGCCTTTTATATTACCCTCATCTTTGTCAGCACGAGGGGCTCTTTAGCCTGCAGCAGCTAGCCAGTAACTGTGGGTCAGGTGATAGCAGACTGTCCATTTAACGTGGGCATGTTTACATAGTTATAACAGCAAGCACTTTGCAACAGCTGGGGTTTCGCAGTGTGTGTGAAGCTGTTTGGTGCTGGTGAAGTGGCCCCTTGCCTCAGAGTTCTTACCACGCCTCACCATGTCGCTCAGCTTGGATCAATGAGCATGAAAAGAAATGGGAACTTTTGGCCTTTGTGCTGTGCTCTGCAAGATAAGTAACACAGGACATCTCTGTTACTGATACAATACAAGTATTTGTTCCTTCTGTAGCAGATGCCTGTCTCAGCTTTCAAAAAAGGCCAAATATCTGCGAGTCAGAGGAGCAAGGGAGAGGCCTTCTTGTAACTGTGGTTATAGATCTGGAAGCACTGAGATCTGTTCTGAGGTTGTGCCCAAATACCTCACAGCTTGATTTCTATTTCTGCACTTCACCATTCTTCTTTAAAATAATTTAAAATAATTTTATTTATATAAAATTAAAATTAAATTGTATACAAAATATAAATAATTATATATGGTCAGTATGTGCGTAATAAAGAAGATATATATATATTTACATTGCTTATAAACTATATTCTATTATAAATTTAATAGAATATATAATATTATATATATAATATTATAAGAAATATATAATGTCTGTATTATATAATAAAGCTATGTGTGTGTGTGTATGTCTATGTGTAGGCATAAGTTTCCTTATAGCAGTTTTAGGTGCATCGTTGATAGTTGTGTTGTTTCTGTTGTGATTTGTATCTTAGCAAAGCTGCAGCTATGCCACCTTTGATGTTGGTGGTTCAGTTTACTGACCAGTTGTTCTCTTTGGCACTCTCCTCAATCTCTGGCACTGCTGGGATACTGAGGAAATTGCTGTGTTATTATTTTCTGAGAACATTTGCATGTTTGGAGATAGAAGGTTGCATACGTGACTCCTAACTTCTCAAAATCCAGACAGTGAATAAATAGCACAAGAAATTAATTCTGAGAATGTTGTTATTTTCAAAGTAAAACACATGGTTTAAGGGGGTTCTGGTGCTTCTGTTTCAAAACTTGGAAATGGTAATTCTGACAAGCTCAGCTCCAGTTATCTCTTGAAGGTAATAGAGGGCAAGTAGTAACTTTTCAAACCTTTTCCTAATGGTTTTCTGCAGTAGTTCTCTGCAGTAATCACGCATGGGCAATAACTCTGCACTCCTTGAGGTGCAAAGTCAAAGACAAATCCCGTTTATTGCGCAGTCCCAATTCCCTAAATACCCCCACAGAACAGGATATAACATCATGTAAACAGGAAAGATGTTCACCACAGTGTCTCCCTATCACCTGGAGCAGTACCCAGACATTGCCTATTATGGTAACAGGTAAACAATACCCTATAAGGTCACAAACTACAATCTTCACTTCTCACAGGTCCAGCTTTGTCCACAAGCCACAAACCTCTCTCCGCCCATCCCCGGTGACCTGGATACAGTCCCAGGGTCACCTCTGGGCCCAGGAAAGAGGCTGTGTCTCCGGCCTTCCGGGCTTATCTCTCTGTCACCACGTAGTGTAATCCAACAGTTCTCTGACATACATTTCTTCTGTAACTGCAGCCAGCTAGATACTGAATCCTGATATGATGGTGGCAAGAATGATGTTGTGTGAGTTTCAAACAAGCAGCTTTGAACAGATTATATAGCTGTGCAATGTGGTTGCACTGAATGCCAGAAACAGGCTACGAGCTCTGGAGCTATTCCATGTTAATTACCAGGGCAAGGGGGAAAACAGTATATGCTGATGATTACCACCTTGCATCCAGAACTGCACTTCAGTTATGCTGTGTAGCTATTAACCAGCTTGTGCTGATGTCCCAGTCCCAGACTCATGAAAAACTTGTACATGAGAGCCTGCCAAAGCCAGCTGGAGAGGCTGCAGAGAGGAACATCCAACCCTTGCTTCAAGGAGGAGGGGACTCCAGAGTACCATGAACAAATAGCCCCTAAAATATGCGCTTAAACAACTCCAACCTGTAAGGGCTAAATTCAGCACCAGAGGCAGGGTTTTTTTTATTCTTCATCTCC
The DNA here is from genome assembly GCA_013397775.1 of Eulacestoma nigropectus. Lineage (NCBI taxonomy): Eukaryota > Metazoa > Chordata > Aves > Passeriformes > Eulacestoma > Eulacestoma nigropectus. The sequence goes on along the minus strand of VZTE01005061.1, from coordinate 3,734,262 downwards.
AATACCATCTAGCAGGTCAAGAGTTTTATATCCTAGTTGTCATTCCATATTTTTCTTAAACATTTTTAGCTTCTTTAAGAGTAATGCATTAGTAGTACAGATCTGAGAAGCTAGGTCTAGATAATTCATAGCAGTAGAAGTGTTGTGATCCCAAGATAGACCTGTGTACTGGGAATCAGCTCCTCTGCAAGGCTTCCTGGCCACAGTATCCCAATGACCTCTTCAGTAATGTTCAGTCCTCATCCCTGTTTTTCAGTGGGGAAGCCTGCAGCTTGGATGTGCAAGCTGGACCTAGGTGAAGTAGAAATGGCTTTTGCCATATAGACTGACAGTCTTGCTCTTTGACGAAGACTGCAGGTAAAAGCAGTGGACTAGAGTCACTGTCTTGGTCCCTCCTTATGGCAGGAAGGGAGGCACAGAAAATCTGCCAGGCGAAAGGGGGAAGTGTTAAAATTAGGAAAGAACAGGTACAACAATAAACAAAGGTTTATTTCTATCAATTCAGTAGAGAGAATTACAAAATAATCTTGATGTGCAGTCATCTGAGTCATAGACTTTAAGGTCAGAAAGGAAGACTATGCTGTCATTATTATTGTCCAGTCTGGCCTCCTGCATGTCTCAGGCCAAAGAACCTCACCCAGTCATTTCTGCACCAAACCCATAACTTCAGTTTGAAATATACAGCACATTGCTGGCTGTGCAGAGAATGCATTAAGAACAGCCCTGAGGAGAAGGATGTGGGGGTGTTGGTGCATCCACCAACATGGATGAGAAGCTCAACATGAGCCGGCAATATGGAAGAAATTCTTTACTATGGGGGTGGTGCAGCACAGGAACAAGTTACCCAGAGAAGCTGTGAATGCCCCATCCCTGGAAGTGTTCAGGGCCAGGCTGGATGGGGCTTGGAGCAACCTAGACTAGCAGAAGGTGTTCCTGCTCATGGCAGGGGGGTTAAAACAAGATGATTTTTAAGGTCGCTTCCAACCCAAGCCATTCTGTAATACTACCCTATCCTGAGCAAATATTTGCATAATATCTTTCTGATTAACATCAACTGCAGCAAAGTTAGCCCCTGTTCAGCCACTTCTATGCCTTCAAAACTTCATTTTTAAAAAGGACTCTTCTAGTGATAACACTTAAAGCAAAGTTGAGATGTCACTGAGCTCAGCTCTGACAGCTCTTGTGGGGTAAAATGTAGAAGGTTCAATATCTGCCTCAACTATGCCCCAGAAAATACCACTGGTTACTTATCTCCTCTGTTACCTTGCCTCCCAAAGAAGAGTGGTTGATGCTGCTGTAAGACTATCAGATCTTTTTCTTCAGGAACAATGAGAAGTATCAGGGTGTAGGAGGACAGGATTTAACATTGCTCTTATATTAAGAAAGGAGTTAGAAGAAAGCTCAGAAGTGTGTGCTCCTACTAATGCCTACTAGCTGAGTCTTATACCAGTTACCCCTGTGAATTATTTAGGCCTTCCTTGCTCCTCCACATTCTGAGAAAAACAAGTCTAAGACAAGGAGGAGGCAAAGTGTGAGAGGAGAAAGTGATAGTAAGAAAGAACTGAGTCTGATTTTCATTATTGATTGGAAATGTTTTAATTAAAAACTGTTTATCTAAAAATATATATATTAAGAAATATCATAACACTGCTTTTTAATTGAGTGTTTTTTTGTCTGCATGCTAGCATAGAATCAGTTCTGATCTCGTGTATGTTATTGGCCCTGTGCTGCAAACAGCTAAAGGAACATCTCCTAGTTCAAGTGCTGAGTTTTCTTTTCATGGCTATTTGGAAGTGTAAGGTACAGTAACTGGATTTGTAGCAGGGTTATCTTTATTATAGAAGAGCTAAGTGCTGAGCCTATATGGTATTCTTGATGAAGTTCACTCTTTCCACACTTAGTCACTAATGTTTTTTATATTGTCAGATCAGCTGAAAGGAAAGCAGAGAGAAGTCCAGGGCCAATCACAGACATTCTGATCTCCCTTTATATAGGCAAAATCCCGAGAAAATAGATGCGAGGAGATGCTCTGTAGTTTGTCTCAGACCCAGGGGGCAGACTAGGTGGTACAAAGCCCTTTATTTCTGTTTGTAAGGCTGTGATTCCTCAGCCACAGTGTTTACGTTGGCCCCAGTTGCTCTCTGATGCAGAAACCCCATGTTGATGTGATAAGCCCGAGGAGTTCAGTGGGAGATTTTGCAGCTGGACAGGACATTTCAATGTAAAGCTTAATTGGAGATGGAATGCCTAAGTGCAGCAGCTATCTGTGATGGCTGTGTTGACAGAGGAACAGCTTGGTTTGATTGGAGCAATTCTGCAGGATGCTAAGTGGCTTCCAAGCTTAAAGCTGCTGGGAGAGAAGAACACCAAGATATCTCCCCAAATCCAGCTCTTTCAAAGTGGAAAACATCAGTGGCAGTCTTCAGCGACATTCTCTCGCCTTTTGCATTCAGTTCCTGGCAGCATACTGCTGTACTGCTGACAGGAGGCAGGAATGGCACTGTAGCAATAGAGTAGCTCTGGAGAGGCACTGTCCCAGCTTCCTGCTGCTCAGCAGCACAGCCAGTGCCCCACAGCGCTGGCTGCACCCCAAGGAATGTGATTCTGCAGCTCCCAAACTGCAGCGGGAGTCACCACGGGGAGGAGTCACCCACCTGAGAACTGGCATTTTCCACCCTCAATTCTACATGGCAGAGAAGCAAGCAAGGCTTCAGCACTAGTACCAATTAACAAAAGCTGTAAATCATTGCATGTGCTCTTGATTAGAGATCCCAATTCTGTGTGAAATTTCCTGTCTGATTATGAAGGGGCTGAATGGAACTGGCAGAGTAAAACAGATGGTGAAAAAGCTGGCAGCAGCAGAGAGCAAGTAAGAATGAGAAATTTCACAATACCCAAATGCATGGATTTGCTTGTTTCTCTCTTGCTGTGATATCATCTGAAACATAAGAAAGGCTCAGGGGATCACTGGACTACTCAGCACAGGAATTGGAAAAGTGATGATGAATGCCTATGGGGGATCAGTTAGAGTCATCTCCTCAAAGAACAGTGTGGGATAAAATGGGAAGCAGATTTGTCAAAAACATGAATAATGAACAGAATCATTTAAGCAAAACCTTCAGCTTCTATGTTGACAACTTATTTTCTTATGCCAGCTTAGAAACTTGTGATAAATGCCCATTTTTATCAGGACTTCTGTGTCCTTTTTTCCTTATTTCAGCCTCAGTGTTAGGGAAAATGTAACTTTCTGTTCTTTCAAGGCAAAAATGAGCAGAGTTGGATGACAGTACTCTAGGGAGATTGCTTATTTATGTCTTTACTTCAACATCTCTAGTTTTTACCTCATCTAGCCTTGATAAAACCATATAATAGTGGAGCACAGATATGACATGAATCTTATTTAATAGCCATGTACATCTGTTATTAGAAGCAATTTGGTCTTAATTGTCCTTATGTTTGACAGATGAGACCAAAATCCTCTGCCTATATAATAACTGGTATTTGCATTATGACTGTGCATATTACATGGGAGGAAGAGGAGACTTTATGCTATTTCTTCATTCTGATTTTGGTTAGCAAGAATGAGAATTGCAATTCTGGGTTTTATCAGATGGATGCCAGTTCAATTTACTGTCAGTATCCTTGTGGTACTACAGTATATTTCATGGAGACTGATTTGAACTAATCACTTAGGATTCCATTTTTTAAAACTATTAAGCGTGCTCAGTACTTTTTGTGAAGAAGTCCAGCTCTGAGTTTTGCACCTAAAACTGTTTCCAAGATTCTCATGTCCCAGCTATTCCTGTTACAGCTGAACAAAATTTTCAAACAGCTTCAGCTCAGTGTGCTCCTCTCCAAATCTAGCCATTTAATTTAGTGTCTAAAAGGAGATTAGCGATCCTGCCAGCATATGTCCTGTAGCTCTGTGTTCTCAAGCCCATTATAGGCTTTGTAGAAATTATTCCATTTAAGTGAAGGCTTTAGTCAACAGTTTATTGAAGCTGCTGTATTTTTACATGTAGACATTTCAGAGAGCTTTAAACATGATTCACTTGAGATCACAGGAATGGAATCTATTTCCCAGGACCCTGATGTAAATGTATTCATGATCATTTCCTATCCATGTGTTCCTGTGCCAATATTGTTTTTCAAATAGCTTTTTGCCCTCTCTAATGTTAGCACTTTAATATATTTATACAGGGTAATTATCTCTCTCTCTGTGTTCATTTGCTAAACTGAATGAGACAAGCTCTTTAGCATTCTGGTTCTCCATTCTCCTCCTCATCCTAGAGAGCTTTTCTCAGCTCACGTTGCTGTTTGAATTAATCTTTCAGGTATGTGGTGATCAAAACTGTGCAAGACTGAGGTCTCACCACAGCCTGATATAAAGATATTAGTTTTCCCATCTTCTGGAACTGTTGCCCTTGATACATCCCAGGGTCTTACTTCCTTTTGTGCCAGTGCATCAGGCAAGTACCCTTGCACTATATTCAAATTGAGTGTCGATATCCTAGATTACTTTCTCACATATGTAATTAATTAGTTCCTTCCTTATAACAAATATATTGTCCTTAAATGCCTGAATGTGAAATTAATATTGCTTATGACATTTCATCTCATTTCTGATACTCCAGCACTCAAAATGAATCCCTCCTTTCAGTGTCATTCAAATTTTCTTTTATATACCCAGATCCTCCTAGTTGTCTGTATTCAGCAAATAACATTAGAATGTTCATTTCTGTGCCATGATCATTATTTTAATGTATAGATAAACATAGTGTTGATCATGTGTAGTGGTTTGATCACATGCTTTTCACTTTGTGAGATAAGGATGAGAAGAAAATGCAAAGCAGGTCTAAAACTTTAAAGAATATAAAGAAGTTTATTACTAACAGAATTAAAAGTAACAAGAAATAAAAAGAAGTGAAAGCAAAACCCTCTTCCCTCCAGCACTCTCCAAGCAAAAACTCCCCCCCCCCCTCCTCCCTCCAGCACTCTCCCCTCCTTTTACCACCTCGCACAAAAGGTAACAATTTTGGTCAGTGTTACAGTCTTTAAAAGTCTCTTTCTTATGCTTAGGGAAAAAAGGTTCTCTTCTACTGATGCTGCAAACTTCTTTTTTTTTTTTCACAATCTCAGCAGTCCACCCGGGAATTACCTACTGAAGTGAAATCTCTCCCATGAAAACTCCACAGTATATTCACACTGCAGTCATGGGCCATCATATGGGGTTACAAGTCCTTTTAAAGATGAATTCTTCCAGCCCAAACACAAAGGTTTTCTTTTTCCAATCTCTTTTAAACATAAATTATTTCAGCTTAAACACAAGGGCTTCTCTGCTTCTTCACAAACTTCTAAAAGCTGCTTCACAGCTACATGGCCTGGCATAGGCATTCTCTTACATCTTCACAGGCTGCAACATGAATTTTCACAGGCATGGATTTTTCATCTCCCCATACTTTTATAATGATTTAAAGAGTTCAGTCCTCCGCAGCTGCTAGAAGGGATTTTAAGACTGGCGCCGGAACGCACACGCCCTTTTCTCCCGCCGCCATCTCAGCGTCGTCCCACGTGACTTACTTTCTCTTTCTCTCTGACCGTGCAGCCTCCATGTTCTTCTCCCTCACGTCTTTCCCCGCAGGCTGCGCTGCTGTTCAGTTCGGTGCGAGCTGTGCAGGCTGGAAAAGGAGGCTCCGCTGGTCCCGCTGGGTCTGCGCGGGCTGCATGAGGGGGAGAGGAGGCTCCCCCGGGCTGCATGAAGGGGGAGGGGAGGCCCCTCCTGATTCAGAAGCCGAGCCGGGTGAATTCGGCTATCGGGCAGCCCATAGTTAGTTTAGCTGCTTGCGGCTCTGAAGGAAGGGAGAGGGGAGGGCAGGCAGGAGCCCAGGCCGGGCCCGGAGGCCGCCCGGGGCTCGGAGGCCCCGCTTCTCCCTCAGGAGACCGGGAACCAGAGAGGAACTTCCCGCCCTTGCACGGGGTTTAAATATGCAAAATTCACAAAAGCGCATTGGCTTAAAAGCTTGTCAATCAACTCAGTTTCAACCCATGACATCATGTAAACTTAATCAAGAAATTTTACTTGTAGCTCCTCTAACCTAGTATTTCTCTTAAAACTCAATGGCTGTCTTCCTTTTTAGCTTGGTTTTTAGTGCTGTCTCAATATTGGTATCAGTCTCCATTTGAACTCCTTCCCAGGTGGCACCACATTAAATGGTTTTTCTAATACATTTTTTATCTAGGAAATTTGTTGTTGATTAAACCTCTGAGGTTTGGCTGGAACAAACTACCTCTCTTAAAGTTAGATTTCATCCTCTTTATTATCTGATGCTTTTCAATTTTTCCTTCCAAAATCTTGCATACCACTGCAGTCAGACTTCAGCCTTGTACTTTCCAGAGCAATTTTTACCCCTTAAAGATATGGTTACTATATATGCTCTTGTCCAGTTGTACGGTACCATTCCCATGTGAACCGACTGCTTTCAAATCCTTGGGATGCAAGCAACTACAGATGTCAGTTCTTTCGAAGTTTGGGGAGGGAGCTTATCAGCCCTCCTCATCTGAGCACAGTAACCTCTCCAAAATATTTACTTACCTAATTAATGGTAATTTCCATTTCCACCCCCTCCTTTTGGTTATCTAGCCTGCCTCCTGGGACCTTACCACTTTGCTCTGCATCACTATTCTTATTAAAGAGCCAGGGCAAAATATTCATTGGCACAAGTCTACATGTGTTAATGTTTAATTATCACCACAGCCCCACTTCCTTGTTCTTTATATATGCATATATTGGTTTAGTTTTGCTACAGTATGTAACATTACCATTGAAAGCTGTTTCTGAGAAAGGCAGGGCCCACTGAGACCCAGGTTTCCAGGTCAGCTGGTCCTGTGTTGGCTTCATTTACCTTTTGTCTTAAATAAGAGTTCTAGTTGTAGTGCAGAATTAAACAGTGAGAGTGACAAAATAAGTAATTTCTGTAACAAACAAAAATACCTTTCATTTTGGTGATTTAAATGTTAGATCAGGAATTAAGCTAAAGCTGCTTTGAAAATTCAAAGATTAGGGCAAGGTCCTTTTCTGTTGGATTCACGTGCTGATTAGTTGCCTGCATGATAACTAAACTAATTTGTGAGAGTGAAGGGAAGAAGTACATCTTCAGCACTTACATTAGTGCAGTGGCACAACCATATTTCCACAAACTGAATGCTCTGGTCACATGAGCACATGAACACAATGTGTGGAGAGGAGCTGGGCAGGGGCATCTGATGGTAGGAAGAGGCGCTCCATGGGGATGAGGGGTTTGATGTGCCAGGGAGCTGTGGATGTGGTCAGTAGTCCCTTTTCACTCTTTCTCTGCTTCTTTTCCCTTTCTTACTACCTTTTCCTTCACCATGCTCGAGAACACAGGACCTGTCTCCACAGCATCCCATGCATGGCTCCTCATAGTGGAGGGTGGGAGCAGGAGAGGAGCTGGGGCCAAGGTCTGTTTCTGCTGCAGGGAAGTAGCAAGACTAATAAGTCAAGGAGAAGAGCAGGAGCCAGAGGCTTTCTGGTTCTTGTGCTGTTTAGGATGTGGGAACTGCTGTTTGCAGGAGAACCTCACACACCCTTGGCAGGACAGGGCTGAGGACCAGAGGGCTGCAGCAGGTAAGAATCAGTTTTTGGAGGCAAGGCAAGCAATCTCCATCTCTGGCACAGGGCGGCCAGGAATCTGCCACAGCTGGCAGTCCAGTACCACGCTTTTAGCTGCCTTTATATATGCAGATACAAACATGCACACTGGCACTCAGAACAGGCATCTTTAAAACTCTGGGTTTTGGCAACGTGAAGGGAATGAATGGCTCTCCACAACAGCACTGACATGGCCAGAGGGAGCAGGGTAGCTGTGACTCCATGTTCAGACTGATCTGGTGGATCTGTGAGTCTTTTGAAAAAGTGGGGTATATGCCATACTGTCATTAAGTGCAGCCATCTGATAGTAGTTCAAATAATCTGTGCAACTCTGTACACAAAGAATAAGTACCTAGCTCAGGCAGCTGCCAAGCTTTAGGCCAGTTTCCATATGCAGAAAGGTAAATCTAGAATTAAAAATTAATCCTCTTTTTCTGAAAGATTTTTGATTGCGTAATGGTGAGTGTGGTGGTGGAATATACAGGTTCTTACAAGAAATGTGTGGTAAGAAGAGTGTCAGTTTTGAATGAAGTGAAATAAATTCATATTCTTGCATAAGTACCAAGAATGTTCTTGATTCTCTTCACCAAAATTTGGACCTCTTCCTGAGAAGCCCAACAGAAATGTTCATCCAGTGCAGAAAGCACAAGGATTTCTGTGTTTGTGCTTGCTGTGTCCTGCCTCCGCTAAACATGCATTTGTATGCTTTGTGGTAGGCATGAGTCTTCAGGAGGGACTGGGATGGAAAGGGAGCACATGCCAGCACAGAGCGTACAGAGAGGCACATGGTGCACCCGGCAGAGCAGACAAGTGGAGGGTGTTCATGCATTTGTCACGCCAGCCACAGCACCAGCTTGATCGCTTCCTGTGCCTCAGGGCTGCACAACACTGCCTCCAGCACAGGCAATCGGCTCCATAAGTGGGACACGAGGTTGGCCCAGGTCACCTCCTCTGCAGCAGGCCCTTCACTAGCCAGCCAGAATTAGGATCTGGGTGGGAAAGTTTACGTAAAAGAAGTAAGGGGGGGGCTTTCCTGGAGGCTTTGCTTTCATGAACCCACCAGTCCTCCTCCCCTGGACTGATTTGTTTGTTCAGGCTTGGTTGCCTCCAGCAACGCATTATTAGTGCGAACTATGGTGTATCCTGGGAGACCTGCAGGATTCCCTGCAAATCTTTTGAGTTCTTCGTCTCCAAGGAGGGAGAGACACAAAGGCATTTCGCTCTGTTGATGCAGTTATGTGTGCATTGTTCCCCTTCTTTGAGTGTTGGTGTGTCTCTTTGGCAAATGCTGTAACTGGACTGCACAGTCTTCATTCTGCATCTTCATCTCAGTGAGTAGATTATACTTTTCTTGGTAAAACCACCAAACTGCACTGCTTTAAAGGCTGTATTTGAAACCTGCCTAGCTGAAGAGGTTTTAGCAGAGCTGTGTGCTTATTGTTGCACACACAGATCAGTCCTTGCTGATGGTAGACCTCAGGCCTTCAGGGTAAATCTGGCCTTAAGATAAATACAGATTGTATCACGCATGAGCAGTTTTCCTTGATTTAGCATGACTGCAAAGGCAGTGAAGACACACTGACATGGATTAACAGCCTGAGTATGTACTAAGGGCTCTGCTAAGACCATACATATCTGCTAAAATCAATGCCACTGCAAATTATTTCGATATAACAAGTGTTATGAGAGCTTCCCCACAATGTGATCAAGCTCTGCAGGTATGCTTTTGATCTCTGCTTGGTTTGAAATTACAGGACAGCTTCAGTTCCTTTGGCTGTTCTGTGTCCCAGGCTTGCAGGGACCAGCCTGTGTGTCACAGCACAGTTAAAACATCATGAAGAGCACTTGATTTCCTGATTAGTCACGTATGTGTCCAGAGATGGACAGCATCAGATGAACTGATCTCCCATAAAGGTCAAGGCAGCTTAGCTAAGAGAGGTCAGTGCTCTAGTAGATAAGGCATCAACACCAGATGGCATCTCAATAGCATAGCAGTCTGAAGCAATGCATGAGGGTTCCTGTGACAGTGATGCTGTCGGTAATGGGGGGCTATTAAGAGGGCAAGGGAGTTAAGAAAATGCAGAGCAGGTTTTTTGAGTGTGATCTGCTTTCACCAGGTGATTCAGTTGCCAAGAGACTCAGATGTTAAAGAGTGGCGACTGAGGCTTCAGCTCTGTCACCCTGCCAAGCTGCTCCGGGTCTGACAGAGGCTGGGAGACTGCTGAGGAAAAGGGTGAGCTGTGCTCTGCTGAGATTGACAGTCCAGCTGCATCCACAGAGTAAAACCAGTTTGTCTCGTGTGTCTGAACAACCCAAACCTGAACTAATGGAGCAAACAGGTGTGAAAGGAGAAGGGTTTTGCCAGAGCCAGTAGCTCCTTGTCTGCTGGATAAAAAGAAAAGCAGGTCAGTAGAAATCAACACATCCCTTGTCAGATGCCAGGGAGAAGAGTCACTCTTCAGTGAGCAAAGGCACTTGAGGTTAACCTGTTTAGTCCTGGATCATTCTAAAGACAAACAGCATGGGACCAGGACCCAGGAGGCTTCTCCTGCTAGACCTGGAAACCCAGCTCATGTGCCTCTCGATATCTTTCTCCAGGGAAGAAGTAAGGGGGAAGAAAATACAAGGATGGATGGCTAGGCTATACTTTTTCTGCATTTGAATTATTTCTTAGTGAACAGCTCTAATCCCCATGCTCCAGCCCATCTCCTGCTTTACAGGAAAGTTTCGAAGTGGCTCTTGAGCCTCCCAGCTGCCAGTGCTCTAAGAAATGCTCTTTAACCCAAACGGTACCTTTTCCCTTCCTTCACCTTAGGATTTTCTCTTTTCCTGCCCATGTTTTCTCTTCTGAGTGCTGCTCTAGTTCTATTTCTTTCCAATTTAAAATAACTTAAATGCTTAAAAGCTTTGATGCCAGTGGCATCACCTTGTTTCTAAGTGGGTGACCTGCTGCATCCTGTATTCCCTTCTGGCAGGGAAGGGAAAATGGGTAAAGGGACTGTCATTCCCCTTTACTTAGCAGAAGGCCCTTCTGCATGCAGAAGAATTTCTTCATAATCTACTTCAGAACTTAAATTTCTCTTTGTTGACTGGGTAATTGAAGTAGCTCTGTTGCAAAGTAATGAAGTAATGGTAATCTTTGAGAAAATACGTACCAATTCTAGCAGTAGCTAATGCTTTACTGGAATGCCCTGCAGTGTCATTTAAATTTCATCAGTGACGATAATTTCTGCACCTTACAGGAATCTGAAGCTGCAATATTTCCCTAGACATTTTCTATTTTGTATGGTAGGATTTTGACTTTTATACCTGGATTTCTACCATTGCATTAAAAAAAAGTGTATTATCTTAAAAACTCAATTTTATGGATGAAAATTTTGTGGATATTTTTATTTTTCAAAATTCATTAAATCATTCCCCCACCCCTCAAAAAAAAAATTATTTTCTATACTCAAACACTATGAGGCTAGTCCTCACTTAAATTAGTATAAATTGGGAAAATGCCACTCAGGTTGACGAACAAGTTTTGGAGGCAACTGGTCTTTATGCTTAACATTATAACTACCTAGAGTCCCCATGCAATAGTCTAGAGGACATATAATACAGCCAAGTTTGCTAGAGTCACACCAAGCCTGTCACCTACCTGAAATGAAAGTGTAAAATATGTTCTTGTGCCATTTTTAATCTAATTGCCTAGTAATCATCAGGAAGTAAATATTCCTCACTATCTTTCCTGAAAAGTTTAAGAACTTAACACTCCCTATATATTCCTTTAGTGGTTTTTTTTTTTTTTTTTTCCAAAAGCCTTCAACACAAAATACCACAGTTCTGTTTGGCAAATGCAATATTTTGTATATTTTCATTATAAGTGGAGCTGGCTTTGCAATGTGTTTAATAAAGCCAGTTTCCACATTGACTATGTGCAACCAAAAGGGAAGATGTTTAAAAAGAAGAAAACAGTATGGTGAATACACAGAAATGGTCTCCAAGCTGTATGCTGCATCTGCCAGTACAGTTTACTTTAAAGTAATTTTCAAGTCAACACTTGTACAAAACAGTGAACAAATGGTAAAAATGCAACTTTTGTTAAAAAATAACTGCTAGAATCACTAAGGCAATGAACTATGGCCATGGCATGTTTTATGCTATCTCTCTCTTCTGTGATGAATGGCAGGACTGTTGAGCACTATAAGAATAAAGTAATTTTTAATTCCTGTAATGAGGTAAGATGGTGGGAACAGTAAAGATCCTCCAACATAATTTTCTACTCTGTGTTTTCTCCCACAGAAATTTGAATACAAAGGCTGCCTTTATCAACTGCATGTTTTGGGGTTTTTTTCCCTCAGCTTCTCATACGTTATAATTTGGCTATGAATTTTAAAGAATGGAATAGAAATTAGAAATTAGCACCCTTTGTGTCCTGTTGAAAGCATATCAACCCCTCCTCCTTAGACACTGCAAAATTCCTTGCTAATAAGGCTGACTGAACAAGTCTTCATTAAACTGCATGTTGCTGGGCTGGAGAATTTATTTGTCTCCGTCAGCCATTCAGACCATGACCTGGACAAATCAACCGTGATGCCTCAGATGTGAAAAGCCTTTGTTTGGCTTCTCACGTTCCTAACACAATTAGTAGCTCTGCAACTCATCCCTTTGGCCAAGGTAGAGTCACGCTGTCCCTTGCTGTAACTACTGGTCCTGAGGTAAGTGATTCCGTAGAATGTGATCTTAACCATGTAACTCCCAATCCCATGGAAATGAGTAACAGATGAGGATAAAGCTGGTTACACCCAGTTATCATAGTCATTCTGTACTGTCTATGCTGGCAACCTAATAGGAAAAGTAACTGGACAAAATTTCCTCTAAATTGGTGTAAAGAAACTGATTTATGCAATATGTCTGTCATTAAGGTGACTGAGGCTTTTCTCAGCTTCCAAACACTGTGGTCCAGATGTTTACCACCTCTTTTTTCAACCAGGAGTAAGTTACAATAGATGTGACTTTTGTGTAACATGGCAGGATACACGAGTCTTTCATTAAAAATCACCTTCCACTTGAAGATAAAGTTATTATAAATTATACAAATAAAGGAGACAACTTTTTGTAATAGTCATTAAAGGCTTAGGAGCTGTTTCACAAATATGTAATTCCTTGAGCATGTCAGAGTTTGCTTTGCTCCAAAAGAAAGAAAGGCCAGAATTTAAGCTGTATTTCCTCCTCATAAATCCTGAGGATCATGCATTTACTTTGGCACTGGTTTTGCTGCTTCTTCAGATTAGGTCTCTCTTCTCTTCAGTGTTACTGCGCTGGAGAAGTGGTATGATTTCCACTCATTATGGTCAGTATTTCACATTTTCTTGCCTCAGGCACTGGTTGAAGCCTTTCTCTCTTATGTGCCTGAAAGTCACAGGGTAGTGGAAGAATGCAGCAGGTGACTGACCCAGGGTCAGCAGGTGAACCAGGGTGCTCTCTTTCTGTCTATGCATATAATTGTCTATATTTCTATGTATGTGTGGGTGTGCATGTATACATACACTTATTTGTAAATTCTTGCAAAATTCAAACAAAAGTCTCAGTTGTGTTTTTTGTTGGAAAGGATGGGTGACCATCAGACCAAACCAACAAGTGGCTCTTCAATCAGACAGGTCTTAACAGTGCCCTGTGTTACCCGTGGCTTCCTTACCCACCCCATCCCTGTCTATGCACACAGATCCTGGTCTCCTTAGCCCACAGCACGGATTGCTTTGCAGCAGCAGGAGAAATGTTTTCTGTCAGCTGGAATCCAACCAGGACGTGAGGAAAATAGCATTCTCAGACACTTCTGAACCAGCTTTGTCTATGGGGCACAGAGCTCCTGCCTACAGCTCAGTTGGAGAAGAGCTTGGTCACTTGAGATAGGAGATGCATCTGAAGGGATCCATTTCAAATGGATTTAAATGGCAGGCATGGTTAGAACGCCCTTAGAGGTGAAGGAGGCATCTCTGAGAGTTCTCAGCATGAAAACTGGACCAGTGGGACAGTGGTCTGTGACCTGTGAACTTCTCTACACATATTTCTTCTCTTAAACACTTATTGGCAAAATGCTGCTTCAGGCATGTGGAAATATGTAACAAGCAGAAACTCATCGGAGACCATGTCTCATAGATTTCCCAGGTATCAGTGGATTTGGCTCTTCATATTTTCAGTCATGAGAAGTTGTATTTAGCTCTGACTAGTGCCTGGATTATGCCGTGTGTTCTATAGCTGAGGAGTATCTGCCTTTCAGTTAATCTTTCCTCCTAATGCATTTTGATGCCTGTCATTCTCCATGTGGTTTTTTTTGCTTTGATTATATCCTGGCCTAAACAATCTTGTCCTGCCAGGACAATACTCCAGAAACCCATTCCGGACTACTGAGCTTTAATTTTGCCATCTTTTCCTCCCAAGAAAAGGATCCTGGAATAGCAACTGTTCAGAATTCAGCGATTGCAGGATAAACGATAAACACAAGCCAAATGCTGCTGACGAAGGATTGTGTTCAGCCTGGGCTCAGTTCCTTCTCTCTTTCTCAATGGCTGCAGGATGAATACAGGCCAGCAGTGACAAGATACTGCTCAAGAGCAAGTCATTATCTGCTATCTATGCTTCAAATGCTTCAGGAAACAGAGTTGAAGCAGACTTTCATAGAGCTTTCATATTTTGTAAGGATGAAAAAGAATAAAAGAAATATGAATATGAGGTGTGATGAAAATTAGACATTCTCAGGGGTAGCTGGGACAATTTAGAGACTCCTCAGCGATTTGCTCTGGAATGAGCTCCGTTAGGCTGCCAAGCAGGATGCAGCAGTAAAAGGTCCATTGGTTAGCTATCTACAACACTATCTACCAGAGAGGTATCAAACATCCAAAGGACAATCTTAGAAGTGGTGAACTAGACACACAATGTTTATCAGCTGGTTTTAGTTTTTCTGTAGGAGTTGTTGGAAAGGTATTGTGGCCACACTGGATTTTGACTGAGCTTCCGTCAAGGTCCAGGGTGGGGTTTTGACGGACTGGACCCAAACTGGCAATAGCAGGGTGGGTAGGATCCTTCTCTAAGATGAGAGACAGGAAACTCTGGTTAAGCTCTTGTGTAAAGAACAGAGTTGAACTTAGGTTTCCCACAGCCAAGCAGAGGCTGAGTTACCAGCTTAACAGGCATGTGAGTTTGGAGTGAGTTTATCCTTTACATTTTTCACAAAGGCTGTTGAGAGTTTTTGAGACATTCAGCTTAGAGGTAATAACACCTCTATAGTGCATATATTTTTTGAAAAGCAGATTTTATTTCTTTCCCCACAAATACGATTCTATCCCTAATTTGAGTTAATTCATATGCACATTTTAAAAGTTTTTTTTGTATTAGACAAAAGGTCAAGGGACTACCACCTCGTGAGGAAAAAGCTGTTTCCTGAGAAACAAGCTTGCTTCAGTATGTCTGTGACATCCCAGCACCCCATGCAGTGCTCTGTCATGGTGGCCAGATTAATTATGGATCCTAATTGGGAACAAGAAACAAAAGAGGGAGTTTAGGGAAAGATGACTTCATCTCCCTGCTCATCTTACATTACTGTTCCACACAGAAAGATTGAGGCAACAGACAGAACAGCAAACAAAATTATCTACATAGAGTTTTCCCTTGGCTGAGGAGAGGAAGGATAAAATGAGAAAAGGAACACTGTTCACCTGGAAAGTCACAAGAGCAGCTCTCAGTTTTCATCTTTTCCAGCCAGCATGTTTGTTTAAGCCCACACCTTTAAAAGTTTTTGTTCAAGCAGTTTGTCCTTGGGCTAATTTCTCCATCTCGTTCTGCTTTAGCCTCAACTTGCTATAAGCCTGGGAACTTTTAGCCTCTGTGAAAGAAGCTTTTTCTTACACTGATAGAGAACGCCCTGTCTGCTACGTGCAGTTGTTACAACAAGGTGTGGGAGGGAAGTGAGGCATGGCAGTGTTGCATAAGGGATAGCTTCACGGTTGGCAGACGGCGGGGGGGGGATTACAAAACAAGTGTTTGGCTCTTCCATTAAATGCCTGATTTCAGATGAGTAGTACAGGCTCAAATTTGCAAAGGCCTAGACAGAGAGGCTGGCACAAGTGAGGACAGCATGTGGCCATTCCTAATTTACTAGTTGTTTTGTTTGTTTCTGAGGAAAGACATCTAACCACTGATTCTGATTCCTTGCCTATCAACACAAACATAGCCCTCTAGTAAGGCAGTCGTGTCTCTTCTGCAGGCTGGCAGGCATCAGCTTTGCTGCATGCCGTTCAGCACCTTTCCCACATGAAAGACTCACACAGTCGTCCCTGCAGTCCCTGATCACATAGTCATTCATTCCATCACCTACCCTCACCCCCTTTCATCATTTAATTCACAATCACCATTGTACCAACACCCAGAAGTCGTAGCTTGGCCTTTCCTTTTTGGTTCTCCATGTTGTCATACTCCACCATTCAAACCATAAAGCCATTTACCGTCTGTAGTTAATTTCATGTACTTAAAATTATTTCTATACTGATATAATTTAATGGGTAAATGGCAAATCAGTAATTTTCTGTAAGCCAGATACTTTTTGGCATTACTTCCCAATTATCCAGATAACCTTGCCTTCAATCTGTCTGTTTTCCTCAGTATGTCACAATATCACATGTATTTTTTTTTCTACATAGTAACCACTAAGGGGAAATGAGAAAAACTCTTAATAACCCTAGGAATTTCACGGCGGAGCAGAAGGATGTTAGCTGTTTCTCAGAGGCACTGACAGATTGTTCCTGTGGTTTTCAGTCTCACATCTGAACTGCTTGGGGCAGAGGTGAGGGCAAGGAAAGAAAAAAACACAGGCTAAAACAGGACATTGGGAATACCTAGAGGTGTATTTGGCAGGTGGAGCAGTCTGTTGGTGGACCTGGCTGTTTGGTAAGGTAGGTTGGGTCTCCTTCTCCTTCCTTTTATGGCAAGAACTGGCAAGAACTTCCTGGATCATTAAGTCTAATTCCTGCTATCACAAATAGACATATGCTGTTATTGCTGTCATAAATTTGTTTTGCTTGGTATTTAAAAACAGGTGGTTTATTCCTTTCATTTTCCATCTGTAAGACTGCACTGGAATCTTGTATCCTTCCAATGATCAGAAACCGCCCTTGAATTTCTGTCCTTTAATTTGACAGAAACTCATGTCTATGACTGAGAAACATAGGAAAATGTTTCCAAGGAGATTAGAAATGACTGGCTGACTGACTGAGTTTTTTAAAAATGTGGTATATGCTTTGCATTTAAAAGTTATCTCTATATCTAGCCAGCCTGGACTAAATTCAAAACAGTTCACCTGAGAGGACAAGAGGAAATCCCAGTCCTAAAGCTAGTTGGTGACTGAAGAGTTAACGGGGCATAGTGGTTCCGCGGCTGACACGGGGAGCAGCCTATTGCATTTCTGCAAGGTGATCAGCTGAAATGTTTGGCGGTTTGGTTTAGTTTCGCCAAAAAAAATGCAGCTTTTTTTACGGGGGAAGAAAACCCAAAACTTTGGGGGTTTTGTTCGGCGGAGTTTAACGTGAAGTTCCGCTCCCGTTTCGCCCGCTTCTCCCTGCCCGTCTGTCCGTCTCCCACCTCCTGCTTTCCCGAGTGTGCCAGATCTGCCCAGAACCTGCACGTTCCCCACCTCCCCGCCCTGCCCAGCCGAGAGGGGCGGGCTGGCCGGCGAGGGAGCCGGGCTGAGCTCCGGCGGGCAGGGCGCGGGCGCCTTCCTCCCCCGGCGCCCGCAGCCGCGGGACCAGGGGCACGGCCGGGGGACAGCCAGCCCCGCCGAGCGCCGGACGGAGGGACCTGACCCCCGGGTGGGTGCAGCCAGGACAGGATCCGTTCATCTCGGCCGCCTGGGGGTAACTTTTTTGCATCGGTGGCAGGAGGAGGAGCGCACAAACTTCTTTTAAAAGCGAGGTACTGCAGCAGCGGGGCCGGTGCGCGCCTAGGCAGGCGGAGGGATGGCTGATACTACACAGAAAGGAGACTGGGAGAAACATCTCCAGCCCGCGAAGTCCAAGGGAACTTCCAACACGATATTATTGGCTTGGGAAAGTTTTATTTACAGGCAGAGTTTGATGCTGTGAGCGCTACTGGTAGGATGAGGCAGAGTTGACGTTTTGTCCCCTCAGAACAAGTGATTAAAAAAAGAATTGTAAGTTGTATGTGTGCAACTAAATCGGCATTTGATGTCCTCCCATGCCTCATTCATAGCACCCACTGCACTGGTACGAACGCACCGTGCTGTAGAGCCGAGGAGGATGTGGGGGAGGAGGGTGGTTTGGTTCGTGAACTTTCGTGGGAGGTTATTTCTCTTCTGATCAGACGGAGGAAAAGTTGGCTGTTTTTCTGTAGTAGAAGATAAAATGAAACATGCGAAAAGAGCTATATTAATCTTCTCCAAATATTGCTGAAAGGATAATGGAAATCTGTGTCTGTGCCCACTGAGGTGTTCAAGAAAGGGAGGGTTTGGAAGCAGGTTTTGCTGTGAGATTAACAGCTCTGAGCTGCTCTGTATAGAATTTCAGTGGGTGAGTGAGCGATTCAGATTCGTCAAGGCTGCATTGTTAGAGGACTTCAGTGCCTCGGTATTTGTTGAAAGCACAAGCAGTGCATTGCCCTCGTGTATGCAGGAATAAGCAGCTGGATTTACACAAAAGTGTACATTAGGAACCGAGTTTTGAAGTGCAAAAAAGCAAAATTCAGCTAAGTTGTGCTCTATAAGAAAGGATAATCTGATGGAAAATATTTTATTTCCTATTATTTTCAATGGCATTTAGTACTGCAGTATCATTATGTGTAGGATCATGTATGTCTGAGTACTTTGAGAGCAGGTTGTGTGAGGACATCCTTACAGTTCTGTTTATATTTGGCCTCCTGAGTATCAGTCTGGCTTTCTTTGTAACTTGAATTTTTCAGTTTTTACAGGCAGTTCCAAAATGCTCAATTCGACATCAACTCTCCATTAATTTAGTTTTTTTAATATTTTTCTGTGAGGGAGCAGCACTAAAATTCGTTCAGCTGTTTTGAAATTCATCACGCAACAGGGGAGTGAGATGGAGGTGCTTAAATAACCATTGCTATATTTTTTCCCATGCAGATTAAAAGGTCAAAAAGCTTTAAAGTGATAGCTGGAGCTTTTGCATATCACAAACCATAGCACATCCCTGACTTAGTTCCTGTAAGAACTAGAATACATCTCACCTGCCTGAAGCACTCCTGTGACTTCACTGAGCGGAGTTTTTCATGAATCAGTTCAGTTGTTAATTGCCTCTGCATGGTTTTTAATCTCAGTTTCTCCATGTTGCCTACCATGTATCACTTATTAGATCACAGCAATTTTTCTTTTATAATTTTCTGTGTAGGTGCTTACAGACTGATTGTTCCTGAATCTCCCACAGAGCCGATTAAATAGGTTGAGCTTTTGTCTTTTGCTGTGTGGTAGAGTTTTTGTTCCTTTATATTGTGAATCTTTTCTGAACAGTCCTCAGTTTTTGTGTGTTCCTGAATTCTGGAAAAAACATCAGGTTCCACCAGGAATCAGACCATACTACATACACAAGTGAAATTATTTCCCTTCTCCTTCATGTTTCTCTCTTCCTAAATAATAATATTGTATTGGTTCCTTTAATCTCCAGGTTGCATCAGAGGTGATAATCATCCAAATCTTTTCCAGAATCACTGCTTCCAAAGGTGCCATGCATCCCATAATGCTGTCTACTTCCCTCTGACCCTCCTTACCTGAGTGAAATGCATCATTATCCCTTAAGTACATAGTATTGAACATACTATTTATGGTAAAACACCTTTACAGTCAACAGTAAATGAGGTGTACAAAATTATTTCCATCTAAGAGTGTCTCCTACTGGCTCCATGTAGCAAGAAAGACTCCCTTTTGCCACTTCAGCAAAATTGCTGCTTGCAGGATACAGGAGTTCTGCTTTACCTATCTTTTATCTGCTGCATCGTGCAAGTGCAGACATCTGAGGAATATATGCACTCTGTAGTGAAATCTGCTTGGCATCTGGCCATCCATGGGCAGACAGGGCGATATCCCCTTTCCAGGTGGTCCCTTGTTAGGGAAATGAATGAAGTAATGTAAATGAAAAGAATCAACCTGAACTTTCTCCTTCCTAAATTTAAGCTGAACTCCAGAGCTCTACCAAAGCTGGAAGCTGTTCAGTTGAGCTTATTGTCTGTTTTGCAGCTGCCTCAGCATGTACAGGTTCCAGCTGGGACCAACAGAGAATCACTGAAATGTTGTCAGGAATGCTGATCCAGGAGTCTCTCTGTCCTGACCTGAAGTTCATATACTCTCATGAGAACTCTTGTTCTCAAGAGATTTTCAGCCTGCTTTGCAGGCCAAAAAGACAATGAAGAACACTCAGACTTTGGTGTACTTACATAAACTTACAGTTTACAAATTGTTGAAGTGGACAGCTGCTGCAGGCACGATCCTTGTTCTTCCAACCAAATCAAAAGTAAAGCTGCTCTTGGCTGAAAAGGGAATTGCTTTGTCTGCTTGACGTTGTTTCCTCAATTTCTGTACCCAAGCATTACAGTGAATAAGAAGGGAAATAAGAAGGTAAGAGGAGAAATAAGAAGATAACAATTGATCTTTTTTCTTTTCCCATCAAAGATCATTGAGAAAAAAGTCTTTCCTATCACAAAAGCAACCAGAACTTTTCAGTTTGGACAGTGAGACTCAGGTGTGGGTTATGAAAATCTGCATACTCTAGAGCTATATGTACATACAGAGACTCAGTGCTGAGAGCCAAAAGTTGGTGAAAGCATATAGGATTCCAGTAGCTGCCCTCCTGTTAAACTCTACCTTGTGTTTACAGAGGATAATGCTACCAATGCTGTCTATTTATTTTTTGTGTTGGGAAAGTGTTGCCACTTCCACTGAATGGCTTTCTAATGGTTCCCAGTGTAGCATGCTGTGCTAGAGAAAGAGATAAAATACGTAGAATTAGTTCTTGCCTTATGTTAAAGTTGCAAACCCTCCACTCCACATCCTTGATCAGCCAGAGCT
Organism: Eulacestoma nigropectus; assembly: GCA_013397775.1. Taxonomy (NCBI): domain Eukaryota; kingdom Metazoa; phylum Chordata; class Aves; order Passeriformes; genus Eulacestoma; species Eulacestoma nigropectus. Next base: position 3,713,527 of record VZTE01005061.1, on the reverse strand, counting down.
TCCTGTGAAATGACTGTAGCCAGGGACCTCCCGTGTTTTCTCCACTGTTTCTGGTAGACCCCGAAGGATGCCAGTTCCCGGCACGCAATGCTTTTAACGTGTTTGGTGCATGTTATTTAGATCTAGTTCAAATTCCGTAATTAGCGCCCAGGCTTGTCCGTACAAGCCGGTGCTGCGGAGGAGCGTGTCGCGAACGCCGGCCCGCACCGAGCGCCGCGGGGCCCCGGCTCCGCCACCCAGCGCCGGGCTCACCGCGCACGGCCGGCGGCCGGGGAGGGCAGCCCGCTCACCCCGCTGCTATGGCAACGGGCCGGGAATGCCTCTGGCTCAGCCGTCCGGGGCTCCGCTCCGGAGCGCCTGCTCTGCAGACAGCTCCATTGTCTGCCGGACAGTTGTCTTTCCATCGGCTTCCAGGGACATAGCCTCTTCTCGAAGACAAAAGGCTGGGCACGAAGAGACTGAACAGGGCTAGAAGTTTAAAGGGGAAAAAGATCCCCTTAATTTATGTTTTAACTATAGGGGAGAGAGGAGAAAAATAATTCTGGCTTCTCCTAAGTGATAGTTAGTGAAGGAGGAGAGGGGTCATGACTAGGTTTTGTTGGGATTTGGTAATTGCTTCCTGATGCATCCTGAAACTATTCGCAAGGAGACTGGCTCACCCACAGGACTGTGGCATGGTTTTTATCCCTGCACAGTCAGGCTGCTGCCATCTGACAACTGTTCAGATCATGTAATGAGAGAGAGAGATCTTGGTTTCAGTTTGCTTTATGGGTGAACCAATTTTCCTATCCAAAATCATCAGCAAGAAACAGTTTTGTTTAGATCCAGCTCAGAGAGCTCAAGCGCAGATTTGCCAAGTGTCAATAGATACCTTGTTTTCTAGAGTTTCCCCCTTACATTGTGGTGCAGTGATGATGGAGAAATTTAGTGGGGAGGATACTGCTGAGTTAGTACATACAGGACTTAATCTTGCAAGCTTTCAGCATTTCTAGAGCATTAAAATTCTGGTTCAAATAAACACACTCCCAGTACATTCTTTTTTCTTGTCTCAAGCAGAAACATGCTTTCATTAAGCCAATGTGAAGGCAGAATTCTCCTTTATGACTTCAAGTGCTCATATGTGTATTTCTGAACAAAGCCTACAAGAAATGCCATTCCACGTGAGAAGTTAAATTCAAACCTTTCCATAGGGTGCATATCCTTGTCCACATGACTGGCCTTTTTGTTTCCACCATTTGACCTTGATGTGACCTAGATGAGTGGTACAAATCTGCAAACTGGAGAGATGCAGTGCAAAAGATCAGAATACATTACATTCCTAAATGCCTTTAGATATTTCTTCTGGACTTGTTAACCTCGTGGAAGTCTGCTGGTGGTACTTTCTCATCTGAAAGCTATTTTTGACATTTTATGTAAGTATTTTATCCACCATACCAAATAGACCAGTGGACAAAAAAAATTTCAACCACCTCCATTTTCATAACATACTAAAACAATTTTGCAGCATTATTTCATGAAGAAAAAAAATCTCTTTTCCTAGGACGTGATCAGCTTAGTTCTTGAAATTTTAGAATAGACTGCTCACCAGTGAACTGAGCAGTCATTCTTGTCCATAGCAATGTTGTTCTTCTTAGGTAACTCCTGTCAAATTTCCTCCACCATCAGTGCCACTATGTAAGACACTGCTTTCACGTATTTTAATTGCCCATTAAGTGTTGCCCATTTATTTCTTGAATGTTCATTTGATCTTTTTGTAGGAATACATTCAAATATATATTTTATAATCTGAGTGCCTTTTGTTTAAGCTCAATAAAGTCCTCATCTTATTATCCTATGTTCCTCATTTCACTAATCCCTGTTGTTTCCTTTGGGCAGACCTTAGTTCTTTCAACTGCAAAATCTCACATGGCCCTTCAGAAAGCTGAGCTTTGTTTACAGGGCACAGCAGCTGTGGGGGCCCTGTTGTTTTCCTTCACATTGGTCACATTCTGTGCTCGGCTCTTGTCTCTCCGCCGCCACCAAACCAGCTACGCAGTTTGGTGATAGAGGCAGTAAGGCTTCCTATCACACTGTCCACCCTTTTTTTTTTTTTCCTCCCTAATCTTGTCCTGTACTCTGAAGAGATCTGTTAGGTCTCTTCCACCTTTCAAGAATGCAGAAGTTTTTCCATTTAGCTTTCTGTGGTTTATTTTGTACAGGGATTGTCCTGTATCAGAGCTGCACCCTATCCAGCCCTTGTACCCTGCCTAATTCCTATGTCTAGTACCTCAGGACAGAAATTTTCAGGATTTTCTGTTCCTCCCCACTCTGCATTCCCATCAAAGGAATGGTGAACATCATTTGGGGATGAAATAAGACACACAGCTAAGACTAGGTGATGATGAGGGTTGCTAAAACTTAACAATGAGAAAAGAAATCAGTGTGTCTGAGAAGTTATTCAGGACTAGCATATAGAAATTTGGACCTTATATACTCTGTGTTTTGCCCCCAGCCAGAATCGTAGCTTGGATTGAAGATGCCTGTTAAAGATGGAAAGATGGGAAGTTACAATCAGCACAGAGGACAGAACTGTAGGTTTCTTCTTCACTTCTCACCACAGTGCTGTGATAACATAATGAGTTACATCTTTCCATTCTTCATGTGCGGGTCTCTTTTGCTCAAACTCTCACACTTAACAGAGGCCCATGCCTTTCTGTTCACTGTAACCACACCAGCGTGGTCCAGGGGAGGGAGGAAGAAACTGCTTGTTGGATCATTTCTGTTTGGCTGCTTCTGTGGAGTGACCCTGAATAATCCCATGTACCGTGGTGGCTACACACACACATAGAAAAAGGAAAAACAAAACTCCAAATGACATAAGATAGGCAACAGACCAGTATTTGGTTCTGTTGATTTCCTGCAATTGTGAATAGCTGCACAACAGCTAGGGTTTTATGGTGGGAGCCTGGACTGGTTGTGCTAAGGGAGTCTCGGGCTGGAACAGATGTGTGGAAAAGGGGGAATGGCCTCATCAATCAGAGCAATATGTCGTAAAATGAGCCATTCTGTTGTAACAGCCTCCCAGGCCGGTTGACAGCTGCCTTGAGGTTGGAGATGGCATGCTGATAACACCACGGGATGATAACAAGCCTCTCAGACTTGGGCAGAGGACTGTATAGCAGGACCCTTAATTAAAATGTATTTGGATGAACGAGCTGACAAGTTTTCTGTCTTCCTCCCTCTTCGGGAGTCCTTTTGCTATATGTATACAATGGGTGAGCTGGGTCAGCTCCGGTAATTTCCAAAGCTGGCTGAGGTTGTTGATGGTACAGTTGTGCTTGTCAGACTGGCAGGGCAGGCACGAACTCTGACGGTACAGCCGTGCTTTTCTAAACACTCTCCAAGACAAGCCCAGCAGCATCACCTTTTTTTTGGATGGGCAAAAACTGAGATCAGTGTCACTGTAAAGGAGGCTGAAGTTAGGTTACCAGTAGTGGGAATATTTCCTGTTACTATGTCCCGTCTCTCTAAATTGTCTTGCCCAACATATATCCAAAACACATCTTTAAAGGCCTCAACAGGTGAAAACGGGCAATGCAGCATCCTCACTCAACCGTGCAACCACCTTAGCAACAGCCCAATATGAATTTTGAAAATAATAACAGAACAATAACCAAATAAAGTGATGCCTATCTGACTGTAACAAGCATGTTTCAGGATCTGTTGCTGCAAGCATTGGCTTTCCAAGGTTTTGGTAAGCCTTTTTCACTTGCCTCCAATATATTTTTTGGTGGAATCCTCCTTGCCTGTAAATAATGTGGGCAGTACCCTGTTTCTCAGCCTGTGGGAGGAACAAACATGGAGAAGCAAAAGCCCAGCATTTCTCCTTGCAGTTCACAGCCAGTCCGGTATGTAAGCATTGAGCCTTAGCTGTTTACTCCAGTTTCTCCACCTTTCACTTTGTTCTCATCCAGATACACCTGCTTGCAACAGCCAGTGCACAAAGAACTACCTTGACACACATGAGTTAAGTTTTGCTCAGCCAAGGGCCACAGCTTCTACCGTCTCCAATTATTTTATTCCTTACAGGAGCTTCCTTGCTTATTCCCTTTATCCTGTATGGTTCCTGGAAAGCCCACAAGCTTTCACATGACTTATGACAGCCTATTTATCAAACACACATGACAACAGCCATTAACACTTCCCATTATATCAGTATTTTTGCTTTGCTAGAGAGAAAACTTGTGGAGCAGAGGCCATAAGCTGCTAGCTGAAGGTCACTTAGACAATCACATGGTTCAGATTAGCACCTAAGGTTTTTGCAGCCCATTCCTGTGTCATATCCTTTGCATCATCCTGCTTCTCAGGTACCTTTAATTAATATTTTTTGTTGAAGGTGTGGGTGTTGAGCTGGCAGGTGCATCTTCAGTGATAGCTACGTGGGTCAAGCACTGCACATAGATCAGGCAGTCCTTTCTATTTTCTCACACTATTTCCAGCCAGTTGCCTTCAGTCCTTTGTGTTATGTGTCAAAAATCCCCCAAAAATTTAAAAAAAAAACCAAACAAATTCAGATACTCGTGGCTTTATTATAGCTCTTTTCACCTTTTCATTGAGCACCTCACCTGCTAGCTCATAAAATTTCCCTGTAGCCTGGAGCTCACATATGCTTTGAGTCAAGAAGAACTCACCAAACTGGCTACTCTCCTGCAGTTACATGGTCTTCTCTGCATTGTAAACAGAAAATGTTTGTGTAACAAGCTACGAGGTGAAAAGTATTAGCATTAGGCAAAAGTTGAGCACTGCTATCTTCCATAATTTATAGCTATGTATCAGCTGTGTTGTCTGTGAAACACATTTGTCTTTACAGTTCACCAGGTAACTAATTTATTAAAATACATAACTGAAATTGAAGTTTCCACAGAATCTTTCATTAGAAATTCCTAAATGGGTCTTTGGGGTTTTTTTAAATATCAGCAGTGACATAACTTGTAAATCATTTTGATATTGCTCAGGGTAAAGGTAGTGTATAAATATGAGATTACCTCTTGACCGGATGACCTGAGATATGCAGACATATCTGGCAGACAGGATGTGAGCTGCTGACTTGATATGATATAAAACTTGATCCTAGGAAATGCCTTGGGCACAGGAATGAGGAAGTTAGTGCTACTATTTTTAAATGCTGTGAGGAGCCAGAAGTGTTCGCAGTAGTGCATTTTGAAGATGTAAAATATCTTGTCTCTTTCTACGTGATGTGCACTGTTTATTTTTGTAAGCAGTGGATTGAGCACTGGTACAAGCTTATTCAACATCCCTGTGTACTGACTTGGTTTTCTTTGCTAAAGAGTCAGCACAAGACTGAGCAGATAGTTGGGGTGGCACTGGCTTCAGCCATGCATGAACTCCCACCTAGGAATCAGAGATCCACCAGTTATTTTGCATTGACTACCAAGATGTCATCAGCTGATGTTACCATTTGTGGTCATTACCAGTACAATTTGTGAACTGATGGACTGGCAATAGCAAACCCAGAGTGTTTCAGCCACTTAACACACGATGGCCTCCTGCCCTGGATTCTCTCGTGGCTATGGGAACATTTCCCACATTTATTCAGCAGGGCCAGACCCCACACCTATGCAACGGCCATTTGAATCCATAACTCAGTGCATGGGGACCACAGTGTGTTGCTCTGCAGTCAAAGGTTATGCTGCTCAGTGGGACCCCAGATTCTGATTGGATCTAGTAGCTGGCACGTTTCCACCTGCAGTCTGGCACTGCAAATGTCAGGCTTCTTCCATGTGGTAGTACCTCAAGCACTCAAGACAAAACTAACAAGGTCTGCGAACCTCTGTATTTTGTAACTGGTCCACCAGATATTGCTTGAAAAATTACAACATAATGAAGTAACTTATTGTCTCTGTATGAGACATTTATGTAATTTCCTTTTGCAAAATAGAGCTTGTTCAATGGATGTTAACATCAGCTCCTCCAAGATGGATTGTCTTTGCGTTTATAGGGCTGACTACGGATTTATTCTGCTTGCCAAATATCAACTTCATGAAGCATCCTGGGCTTGCAGAAGCATTTCTCTTTCCTTATTCACTCATTTCTTCATGAGGTCAATAGTCTCATCTCAGTGGCAGTTCCACTATTGAAGGATATGTTGTATGCACTGTGGAGTAAAATCAGAGAGGGAGGCAGACATCTGTGAAGAGAAGCAAAGTCCAAAGTACATTGACGAAAACTGACTTCATTTATCTTTGCCAAAGTACTTTTAAAGGAACCGCTTTTGAAAAATGTCATGCATGTCTTGTTCTTCTCATTTGCTCCTTATTCTCCTTTTGGATGAAAGATGAAGTAGCATGATTCATTCTTCTGCAGAGAATCTCTCATTCTCTTATTGATCTCTCTGCTGGAACAGGTTCAGCTTCATGTTTTCTGGCTCTGCTCTGTCCCTTCACACACAGGCTTTGTCTTGCCTACCCAAACTGGGAGTGTAAGTACTCCCATGGCAGTAATAATGACTAAGTCTAGGGCGTAGTCACTGTCTTGGTAACCTCTGGGCTGAGCACACCTTGCTGAGAACACAGTTAGATGACATAGTGGTAAAAATATGTCAGTCATATCTATGCCATGTCTTCAGGGGTAGAAACGAAGGTGCTTTGTAATGAATCATGTAGGTATGCTTACTTGCTAAGATGTTTGCTTTATGAATATACCTGTTTGTTTAAAAGAAGTAAGTTCTCAGGTAGAAGAAGGAGGTTTTAATCTTTTCTCCACCACTTATGTGAGATCTGTTCACAAGTTGGCTCTAATTATGAACAAATAGTATTATGTCACATGTAGCATGTGAATTCTTTGAACAGGCATAGTCTTGTCTAAATCTTGTAAAAGTCTTGAACACTTCTTCCAATTATATCAGTGTTAATGTACCACCTTCTGGCCAGCTAATGGAAACACATGAGCTGATCTTCAGGAGCTTGCTAGATCTGTGGCTCTCAAAGTCTAAATCAAAAAGCCTCTTTTTCTATAATAGTTCTGGGACCCGTTCACTACCATTGTGTTACATAAGAGAAGAACTCCACTTTTTTAAGTATCTTAAGAGAACAAAAAGTGTTTCCTTCAATTTCTTTTTAGAGTAGCCATCTGTACTGGAAAAAAAAAAAAAAGCAAGCTGTGTTTAAGTGACAAGCAGTGCTTTTACTTAGAGTACAAAATGTTTTCCAGCTATGACTAGGATAATTTTATTCCTTTTAAAAGTTACTGCCTCTAACATGTAATTCTTGCCTGACGTGAAGATCTGACAGTTTCTTCAAGACACTAACAACCTTGTCCATTACTTGCATGAACTATGTCTAATTTGGAGTCTACTGTTCAAATGATAAATTGGTATTAATTGGAGACACAGGCACACAGGCACTTGCATTTCAAAGCTATGTATCTCTCATTGCTGCAATGTTCTGGTGATTTTTGGATAGGTTGTATGCTTGTTCTTGTCTGCAATTCTGTCTCCGAGTATTAGTACACTAACTTCTAACTGTTTACAGGCTAAAAACTAAGCAGTAGATCTGGAAAGAACATCTTCGGAATATGGATATCTGCTGCACAAATCTAATTTATCAGATTTGTGCACAATGTGTTACAGATGCTTGGTTTTGTCTTAAGACTAGCCAGATCCATTCTGATTTCTTAGGGCACTGCAAGGTACAGGCTGCAGAACATGTAAAGAACTTCTACAAAACTGTAGTTGCAGCCAAGATCTGTGCAAGGAAAAGGGGAGTCCACTGACTATGAATTGCTGAAATATTTTTTCTTATTCCATACCACATCTGACATGTTGGTAGTATGGAATTTTTTTATGAACCGGAGTTTTAACTACTCAATAAACATAACGCAACAAAAATATTGAGTATTTTTAAATTAAATCACGCAGGAAAGTTCTGCGTTGCAAACTAATTTTGTAATCTTGAACATTTTCTTTATTCAAGGAAGAGTGAAAGGATTGTGATTGAATTAATTAGTTTCTCCAGTTGAATAAACAGAGAAGAGGAAAATGATTGATAGCTTCCTACATAGCTGGTTGCAATGAAACTTACAGCTGCAACTACCGCTGTTCTGGTAGTCTGATACCAGTGTCTTAATGGTTAGTTCAGTCTTTGTTTGGAAGATGCTCTTTTCCTTCTCCAAGCAGCAAGTGGTGGCATGAATGGAGGAGACACGAGGCAAATAATTCCGGGCAGTGAAGCGCTGCAAGCACAAATGCCTGAAATACAGTAGTCCTACCTTCCCATAAACACAGGCTTCTGTGCAGACAGAGAACTGTAAGAAAAAGTCAAAACATCCATGGAAAAAGTCAACGAAAACTTCTAGGGTCCTTTAAGATAGTACGTGGAGGACTGTCCTTTTCAACAGTTTTCTTGCAGTATGAAGGCTGCTGCAACTTAGCTGTGAGGGCTGAGTCATCCCTGTCTTGTATTTCATCTTCAGTTTAGTATCTGCATGATGGCTTACATTTAAAATGAAATATAGCAGTTCTTATGGAGACTCATGGGGATAAATTAATTGAACCTAGATGAAATTCATTGTGTTTTAAAAATATATGGAAGCTCTTTGAAACAACTTCTTTGTAGCTTCAGATGATTTAACTTCTTTTGACAATTAAACTTCTTTTAGGACTTGTGATGAATTTGGAATAGTTAACCAAGCAACAGGCCTTGTATTTAAGTAGTCACTAACCACTGCTGGGAACAGTCCATGTAGTACTACTGTAGTATGGATTTAGAATGCAACTACACTAAGTTTAAGCAGGCCAGTGATATATGTGGCCTAAATTTAGACAGTTGTGTTCAAAGAGATGTTGTGATTTGGCAGAGTATTATGAATTGAAAAGTTACATTAGGATGAATCCATTCAACATGACCTGAGAAGTCAGTCAAGTGGGAGGAGAATGAATAAGAGAGGGAATCGCAGAGATCAGATCTATGACTTCAGCCTTTCATCTTGCGCCTTCTCCTGCTGGTTACTTAGTCTGTGGTGATTTTGAAATGTCTCTTAGCTGTGCTATAAAACGTAACTTCTGTACTAACAGTTCAACATGCTGGAGAACTAAATTGCTGTTAAATTTTTGTATGCAGTGTGTTCAGTAGCAAGATTAGAGGGCACGGCCTGTGTGAGAAGTCACCTCTTCTACATGCCAGAACTTGCAGAGACACTCAAAAGTCTGAGGAATGCTTACAAATCTGTCTTGCAACCTGTTGGGTGTTGGTGGTCAAGAGGTTTGGGGTTTTCCAGCCACTCTCCATAATCTTGAAAAGAGGCAAGGCATCTTCCGTCTCCAAAATCTGTTCTGAAGCTCATGGGAAGAAAGTGTCCTGCAAGGTTGTGAGAGGACATTTCTAGGTATTTCCTTAATATACTAATAGATAGCAAAGGTACCTAGGAAGCATGCGGAGGTAATAACTGCTATCCTGACAGGGATTTCTTCCGTGCAAAATAAGCAGGTGGTACCCTCCTGCTGACAAGAAGCCTTCTGTGCTTTGAGCTGTATATCCTTGCAACTGGTTTCCGTGGCACTTTTCTACTGTATGTTTATGCTGGTGTCTGCAGCAGTAACAGATTTGACCTTCTACCATTAACAGAGCTGTGATAAAAGGAAAGCTGACAAAAACAAGCCTGGCTTCATAGATTGTAATAAACTTGAAAGTCTTTTCAAGTGTTTAGGTGCAACAGAACTATTAATTGAGTCAGTTTATAGGTTTATATCCACCTCTGTGACATTTACCCACTTACACTGTGTTCTGTGAGAGTCCTAGAAATGTGCTGGATCCTGAGGTGCAGAGGAACAGTGTTCCACATGTAACACTTTTATAGTCAGAAATTAGAAAAAAGTGGGAAGAGAACCAGAAGCTGTGATGTGATGTGATAGTGATGAAGTGTTCTCCCAGAGCCACATGAGAGGTTGGTGTCAAGGCTGGAAATCGGAGTCCAGTTGTATCACTTCAGAGTGATGGCCCATTCACTTTAAATATCTTTTAAATTACTCCATCTGTCTTGGTAAGATCAGAATCATAACAGACTGCCCCAAAAAAATGTGCACAGACACAGTTGTATTGACCTGGATATGGAAAAGAAATGAAAGAAAATGACCAGATATGGATGTCACAGAAACTGTGTGGAAGTATAACCTTTGTCATGGAGACATAACTGCAACAACCTGGTCCTTGATTTCTTCCAGCTTCTGTCTATCTCCATTTTCTGCTTTTCTGTAATTGCTTATACTGAGACACCACAGGTTTTGTTGCTGGCATCCTCATGACCTGGCTGATCTTTAAAGACCAAGTCTGTATACCAGTGTCTGGTGGACTTTATGTAAAGAGCCCTAGAAGAGATCCAACTATGCCAACAGAAATCTTAGCAGTGCTTGCTTTGTTTGAGGGACTGGTGTAGGCTACATCAGGGAAGTGAGCACCCCTTTGGAAGGTGTGACATATCAACGGTATTAAAGTTCAAAGAGCTATCTGAATTATACATAAATTAATATATTCAGGTAACAGGAACAGTCACGTCAGCAAGCTCTGAGCTAATTTCTCTCAAGGCAAAATAGATGAGTACTCAGAAATCTGAAAATTCAGACATTTGCTCAGATCCATTTCTGAAAGTTGTTATCTGCCTTTCTTTTTTGAAAGGTATGTAATACCCTCAGATCTGCTTCCTAATTCCATGGCACAGTTTGGATCCCAAACACTTTACAATATCAATGTCCTTTAGCGGTTGGATGGCTGCCTTTCCCCCAGGCACAAGTAACATGGTACTGCCTGGTGGTTTTGGCCAAAGTAGTCGTGGTTTAGCCAAATAGAAAAATGAAAAGATGATACAATAAAGAGAACCAAAGCTTTCTTTCCTTGTCATGTGAGTCACAAGAGGCCAATCACAATGAGAGGTTCTACACCCATTGCAACAATGATGTTTTCCAGTTTATCATACTGAAATGATTAACCATTCTGCTACTGAACACTTGCAAAAACAACAAAATTTTAAGAGGCCTGTGAAGGAAAAATAAAGTTACAATGCAGACTGACCTTTTATTGTTGACTGGGGACCTAAATGTCCAAATTATTTAATGGCCTGGTAATGCAGGTCAGACAGCGTGCAGTAAGGTGCGGCTAGTGCTGGTAGCCGGCACCACTTAGGTGAGGGAATGAATGCAGAGATGCAGAATTGTGTGGGCAGCCCGAGGCTGCTCCCTCCACAGCTCACACTGCAGGTGTCACTGCGAAAGGAGACCAAGCTGCTGCCCCTTTCACCTCCTTTGTAAATCTGCTCCTGTGCTTTGTTGCTGGCTGGAGCTACCTGTCAGGTTGGAATCTGGCAGGGTCACGCAGTTAAAAGATATTTTAATTCTGCTAAGTAAACACCTATCAAAGTCATTTGCGTAGGAAAGCAAAGTCAGTCAGTCAAGAAGGAAAAAACATCTTTTGATCAGTTATGCCTTTTTTATGCAAATCTAGTCTTTATCAGCCAGGAGTCACTCTGGATTGAAGACTGTCCTCACCCCATCAGCAAGCTATCCTCTAAGAGTCATAGAATCCTTAAGATTGGAAAAGACCTCTCAGAGCATTGATTCCAGCACTAACCTAACACTACCAAGTCCACCACTAAACCATGTCCCTAAGTGCCACATTTTGATTGTTTTGTAGGAAGGAATTTTGATAGGAGGCATGAAAGCAAGAAATCCGTCTAAGGACTTGCTTCCTTAGGTGTCATCTCCCAGACCTACCAGGGTGCTGCCAGACAGAAGGACTTGTGCATTTTAAACTTTAGCACCCATGTTCAGGAACTCATCAAAAGTCAAGAAGGGAAAAATCTGAAGCAATTGTCTAAGCCATCATCTAACAATATCAAGTTTTTTCACTGTGCTATATTTGCAGCAGAGGTGCCAGTATTTCTCTTGGGATGCACACACTATTTCATCTAGATCTCAGTAACTTTCTTTGGCTGCTTAGCTCATTAGCATATTGGTATTTTTATCTTCCTGGCTTAGACATTCTCTTACAGACCAAGCTAAAAACCTGTTTTTTCTAGAACCACCTCTGTATTTTTCAAACATTTGTAAACCCAACCGTATGGTTCTTTGGCAGCAGTAGAATGTACTTTTGATCTTAGTTTAGGAAAGAAAGATTATTTCATTTCCCAGGTTTGACACTTCCACATATCAAATCAAATAACAGTTTATTGGTTTTTTCTTAGAAAATAAAATTATGCAATTATTACATATATGAAACCATATTCTGTTAATGATTCTGCTGTACTTCTGGGCATCTGGATCAAAGAAAGCAATACATATTACAGAACTTGTTCAGCTTAGAAAGAAATTTTTCAGGTGATTTCTGTGTGGTTTTCACATGAACTGTCAAGGAGGCCTTCTCATCTGCTCTCAAATTTACCAGAGGTTTTAATACTTTATTTGTGGAATCACATTTGGTTTGTACAGTTCAAAGATTAAGATACAGAAAGGGGGAAATTTATAATTGTAGGCAGAGAAGAGGTGGTCTACTCTTAAGCAACTCAGATCTTATAAACACTGAAATTTTAGAAGTCCTAAAAGAAACAGGCAATGTTTTCCTGGAAATACCATAAAACCTTTTCTTCAAGGGGCTACATGCTTGATGACCAAAGTCCTGGAAAGATCTGAGACAGCATAGACAACATATTGGTGTGGACTGAGGATCAGAACAATGTCAGATTATTCTTGGTGGGTTCTTTATTACTTTCTCACTCAGGGTGTGGTTGTGGTTAACAGTCAGTTGGGTTGTTGTTTTTTCCCCCCAAATCTGTTTATAGCCTTGTGGCAATACTTAGCAGATAAAGAATCCACCACTGCACCTGGTGGTGTGACCAGTAGCAGGCGCTACAGACCGGCACTGTGCAAAGCTGGGAGTGAGATGGCAGGGTAGAGAAGAAAATCTGAGAAACTGAGACAATGGCACTTCTTTTCAAATACACTTTGCAATGCATGGGTAGTCTGTAAAAGCTGTCTGTTCTTGCTTTGTATTACTGTGACTTGACAAGCAAATTGATATCATTCACCTTCATATATAATTCTAAATTGTAATAACCCTTTGAACTTGGATGATATGTTTTGTCCTTAGATCAGAAGGTTGGGTAAACTTACATATTGCTGGAATGAGAGGCCCAGAATGTCAAGTTAGCCAAGACATTATAATGAGCTCATGGCAGCACCTTGGCTAGCATGAATATTCCCTATTTCATGGTCTAAATGGTAACTGAAATAAAAATTCAAATTGTCTATTATGGTTGAGGCAGAATGGAAATCAAGCTCATCTTTTTTGGGAACTGGTGGCAATTTAAATAATTACTTAAAATACTTTCTTCTTGTTGTTGTAAATTATGCTCAAATCACAGGTGCACAGCTATACCACAGTGCTACATTTTACACTTACTTCTCACTTGTACTGAGGAACAGTGACTTATGTAAAATATGGGATGTCTGGGAGAAGCAAGAAGCACAAATGCCAGCACTGCTGTATCATGTAAAGCAAACCTGTGGTGCAGCTACAGAGGATAATTTCATGCTGGCTGCTCATTTTTAGGAGCACTCTGATTCATTAGCTCAGTGGGAAGAAAATGGGAAGAAAATCATTAAATTTCTAAACACTGAGGATTTGTGCTCATTTTGGAAAACACCTTATTACCACTGCAGCAATCTTGGGAAGAGCTGGGACTGAAGTAGCACCCTGTGATACAGTTTTCTACAAAGTGTCTTGGCAGAGCCTGAGAGTAGGAAAATAGCAGTCAAAGGTGCCGTGTCCTGAGAGAGAATGAGGACAGCTTCACAACACAAGTCAAAAATATGTTTTTCCTTATCCTAACATATATCCCTAGATCACAGCTTCTCCAAGAGTTGTTTCAGAGACATCCAAGGACTGTCAGACTTTTGCACAGTGGGCAAGACAAACAGTCTCTGTACTGAACACATCCTGGACAAAAATCGCACCTAGGCACCTTTTACAGTGCCATCACCAAACCACTTGTGCTTTTGTGGTAACAGCAAATGCACAGACAAGTACATGGGGACAGATTGGGGATGTGCTCTTCCTCAATGTTCATTCCTCTTCCTACTGGATTATTCTCTAGAGCAAAGGGTATGGGGACAGAAAAGGGAAAAAGTTATAAGAAGAGTGAGGGAACACTCCAGGCAAATAACAGAAGATAACTGTAGAGAAGAAATGCATCCTGAAAGTTTAGAGAGGGAAGTTTTAAAAAACCACCATGAGATGTGGTTTCTCCTTTAGATCATTATGTTGGGATGAGATCAATACAATCATTGCTGTCATTCCTTTAATATTTCTTTCCGGATTCCTTTTCTGTGTTCAGCTGTGTATTTTTTTCATTAATTCTTGTCAGACTCCTCAGCATTTTAGCCAAGTCTTTTGACTATCTTATTCTTGCCCAACATATGAATAGGCCTTCCTTGAGCGTGCAGACTGTGGGGGTTTTTTTGAGGAGAGAACTAAGTAACTTCAGAATTATTAGCTGAAATTTCCTCCCCTCCCCTCTTTTTTTAAAGACAATTCCTCGTCTCTCCACGAAGATGAAGAGATAGATATGGAGGCTGTCAACTGGCAGCTGAACAACACCTCCATGAATGGCCATTCATCTACCCCAACCACAGTTCGCTTTCCCAGCTGGGTGACTTTTGACGACAATGAAGTCAGTTTTTCACCACAGAGCCTTTCTCCCTTGAAAACAGATAGCCCACCTGCAGAAACACAGGCTCCAGATGTTAACTTTAATCTCACTACATCCTTGAAGAAAAGAGAACGTCCTAAAAGCACATTGGGAGACCTCTCCAAAATTCAAAAACTAGATGTCTCCTCCTTAACCAAGTTACCTTCTGTTGAAACACCACCATGGAGTGCTACTAATCCCTTTCTGGATGAATCTCTTCGAGATGTTCAACCGTCGCCCATCAATCCATTCAGCTCATTCTTTGAGGAGCGAGAGAGGCGTTCCAAAAGCTCTTCTGTCTCCAGTGCTCCAGGCAAAAGCCAAAGAGACTCTCTTATTATTCTCCATCAAGAGCCTGATACCATCAGTTTCCATGAAGCAAACAAAACTGTAACCCACACAGATGCTGTAGAGCAGCTCAAACAGCTCCAGATTGGAGACCCAGATCGTGTGAGCAGTCCTACTTTGCCTGATGATGACCCCGTGATGCCATATGATCTGGATGCAGCTTTATTTAACCTGGCACCAGCTCAGCCAAAGGATGGATGGCCAATGATGCTCAGGATCCCAGAGAAGAAGAACATCATGTCATCCAGGCACTGGGGACCAATATATGTCAAGCTGACCAAGAGTGGATGTATACAGCTTTTTTATGAGAAGGGACTAGAGAAGCCTTTCCGGGAACTCAAACTTGAAATCAATCATGAGATTTCAGAGCGCAAACTCCAGAACTATGATGAGAATGGAAGGATACACAGCGTGCGGTTGGATCGCACAACGTATAAGGAGAAAAAGAAGTATCAGCCTAAGCCAGCCATTGCACACACTGCAGAGAGAGAGCAAATTATCAAGCTTGGGACTACAGATTATGAAGACTTCCTTAGCTTCATTACTGCTGTGCAAGATATACTGATGAACTTGCCAGCTTCATCGACAGATCTGAGCACAGTGGGACTGAATTATCAAGAAGAAGAAATCACTGTGGATGTCAGAGATGAGTTTCATGGCATCTTGGCCAAGGGAGATAGTGTGATTCTCCAGCACAGTGTGCTGACTCATATCTATGTTCTCAGCTTCCTTTCTGGCCTGGCAGAATGCAGACTGGGCCTTAACGATATCCTGATCAAAGGGAATGAAGTAGTTGCAAGGCAGGATATTATGCCCACTACGACCACTAAGTGGATTAAATTATACAGCTGCCAGTTCCATTCATGTGTGGATGAGGATGTGTTTAATAACTCCCGTATTATCCTGTTCAACCCCTTGGATGCCTGCCGGTTTGAACTGATGAGATTCAGGACTGTCTTTGCTGAGAAGACTTTGCCTTTTACTCTGAGGACAGCTGCCAGCATCAATGGTGCTGAGGTGGAGGTGCAGAGCTGGCTGATGATGTCCACGGGGTTCTCTTCCAATCATGACCCTTTAGCTCAGGTCCCTTGTGAAAACGTGATGATCCGCTATCCTGTGCCAAATGAGTGGGTGAAGAACTTCCGCAGGGAGAGTGTCCTGGGGGAGAAATCTTTGAAAGCCAAGGTGAACAAGGGAGCCACCTTTGGATCAACCAGTCTGTCTGGTTCTGAGCCAGTAATGAGAGTAACTTTGGGAACTGCCAAATATGAGCATGCCTTTAATTCCATCGTATGGAGGATAAACCGACTGCCTGACAAAAACTCAGGTGAGTGGTGCATACCATCTCTGCAGGAATAACTTTAAACAAGTTACGTATTTTGAAAGATAGGAAATACTGAGTTAAAATGGTGAGATATATATCATCCTCTGTAGTATACCAAAGGCCATAAGTTAGTTGCATGAAACATTTATCTGACCCTTCATTGCAATAGTTTTTCGTATACTAGAAATACAGCTAATGATAGAAACAGTTTTAGGTTTTCTAGATGCAACAATATGTGTTCTGTGTCTGCTTGGAGGTATTTAAGAGAGGTGTAGATGTGGTAATTAGGGACACGGTTTAGTGGTAGACTAGATTCGTGCTAGGTTAGTGGTTGGACTTGATCATCTTAAAGGTATTTTCCAATTAAATGGTTCTGTGATTCTCTGATTATGAAACCTAGGCATCAAACATCTGTGTGCTCAGTACTGTTATGGGAAGCAGGGCTTTTTCAGGCAACTTGCAAAAGCAAGATTCTATGCTATAGGGCTGAATGACAGGATCAGATAAATTTCTGTAGTTCCAGCACATGTGGTATCTTTCCCATGCATTGCCAAGCATACTGGGCCAGTGCTATATATTTCAATGCATATGCCACAATTAATGCCTATAAATTATCTGAAATGGGGATTGTAAGAGGACAGAAAATATTGTTCAACCATAAAAAAAAAAAAAAAGAAATTTCCAAACACCATTTTGTGGCTATGGTTCTGTAATCAGTGCAGACAGGCAATAAACCTGAAGAGAGAATACCAACATGAAACCCATTTTGTACTTCTATCCCAAGTCTTTGTATTTCTAGTAACATGGCCATAATTGAACATTCAAATAATGTAGGCAAGCTACTTTGGCCATTTCCGCCAGTTATTCTATTTGCTGCCTGTCATGCATGGTGCACAATAAAGCTGGACAACTCAGGTTTATTTTAATTTGTAGTGAATTCTACTTCTTGACTTCTCTGATCTAGAATAGCTTTTTACAAATGAGATGGACCTTTCAGTATTAATGCTGTAGTAGTGCATCTGGGTTACTGGGAGGGTTTCTGTATTCAGTGTTTCCTGAAAGAAAGTTCATTGTGGTACCAGATTTGGCACGCTCTGAGGACATATGTTTTTCCTGGGTTTGAGTTACAGTGTCAGCAAAACAGTGATCCAAGTGTCCTAATCTTTTGGGTCACATTTCAGCCCAAGGACACTCGTTTACACCACAGGTTACAAATTTGGAGGGATATCACTGACGAAAGGGAAGGCTCCACATTTCCTGTAGCGTGAGGCATAAGAAGACAGAGCTTGGAAACTTGAGAGAAATATAGCAATGAAAAATTAACCTCAGACTGTTTATGAGCAATAACATGCTTGTGAGGAAAATCTCACTATGGCATCTGCACGAGCTCTGGGAATGAGATGCTGTGAAATTGGGCCTTCTGTGGCGTCTTCTCTTCAGAAATCTCAGTGTACCATATAGACATTACAGCTGAAGAAACTAAAGCCCTTAGACTTTAACACAATCACAGAACATGCCAGTACTAAACCAGGAGAAGAGGTAAAACTGTCTCTACTGCCTCCTGCAAAGTGATGCTGCTTTACCCATTGCTACTCTGAGGGAGAGACTGCCTCTTGTTTCCTTCTCTCCCACTGTGACTATTGTATATACACTGTGACAGGGGGAAATGCATTACAGATTTGTTGCTGCTGTTGGACCCCTGCCACAGAGCATCTATCCATCAGTGTTATCATGCAAAATGCAGGGCAGTTGATAGTTGTTTACATCCTGAGAGGAAAAGAGTGTCCTCACCCCTCCGGTCAGATCAGATGTAAATTCAGGGAAAGGAAGAGCCTTGGAAGCACAGTCTTGGCCAAGACACATGAGGTATGTGAGAGGGAGGGAATCTCAAAGTGATGACAGGGCAGGCCAAGTGTAGTTTAAATCTGACCTTGCCTTTCAGGGACTATTTCTGTTTATTGGTGGTACTTCATCCCATGGTTCTCCTTTCTCAAATTATATGGCAAACAAAGAGGTATGTAAGTGGTACTCAGAAGCATTCATTCCCACTCCTTCTTAGATTTGCCTGATGGACCACATACACTTTTGTCCAAGTGATACTGATGTGGGATCTAACTGCCAGCCTTGTGCATGTTTGGCTGTATCCAGCCCTATCCACATGTCAAATAATAAGTCAACTTCACCTATTTGGAAAGTCCTTATAAATGATGCAGTTCTCAAGCACTACCCATAAAACTACTCCCTTGACTCACACTTTATGCTCTCTTACTGTGATACCTGTAACTCACCTCTAAGAGCATTCTGGGTCTTCTGTAAATATCTGGCCTGCTCATGAACTGCTCTAGTGCCTGGGACTCTAGAGCAGGAGAGTAGTAGTGGCATCACATTGCAGCTGAGGGAAGTGCTGCAGGTGGCCACAGCCTGCAGCTCCACCTGCCTCCAGAGGCCACACAGTGGGCCTATGCCACTCGGAGCATATGCATTGCATGGCGGCTCCAGCACATGCCTGTCTGCCAGACGTGCTCACAGGAGCGCATATATAGGCACACATTATGGGACTTCTTCTTCATCCACGGTGTGTGCTCTGACACACAGTCCCTTGCAAACACAAACCCAGAACGCCAGAGGTCTCCAGATAGCCAGCTGGACCTCCTGTGCTTCAATCCATTGCCCGAATGTGGAGTGGTGCAGTCTCTGTGTAGAGGTGAGGGGCATGACCCCCAGCCCTCCATCCATAGGAGAGCATGTCCCCACCAAAGCTCTCTGCTTGTATGCAGGTTGTAGTATCCTAAGCACCTAAATTGTTAAGAATTATTTACATTATTATTATTAGATTATTAGATAATTATTATTATTGTTAAGAATTGTTAAGAATTATTAAGAGAGCTTTGCTCTCTTATCTAAATGTTTTCTTTTTGTGCTTTCTAATGGGATGGGGCCCTTTGCACTCTCACTTTAGGAGACA
This sequence comes from Eulacestoma nigropectus, assembly GCA_013397775.1. Lineage (NCBI taxonomy): Eukaryota > Metazoa > Chordata > Aves > Passeriformes > Eulacestoma > Eulacestoma nigropectus. Next base: position 3,694,160 of record VZTE01005061.1, on the reverse strand, counting down.
GTGTTATCAGCACTGTCTGTATTATTTTGTAGCCAAAGCATCTGCTTATGACTGAACATTGAAAAGCACATGACAAACGAAGGACAGTGCATACTCTGACTATGGTTTGACCTAAGGAAAAAATATGGACTGGATTCTACTGAGCACATTGCTGAAGTCCTGTCCAAAATAGCTTGGTAAACTTTATTGCCCTTCTCATATTTAATATTAATATGATCAAAAGAGTTGATAAAGAAAGCCTATTTGCAGGCTATTTACAGCTCCTGCTGGCTGTTGCTGCTGGCTGGGCTTCACATGTTCTTTTTTTTTAATTCACCAGTAGAATACTAAGGAAACATCCAAACAGTCTGCAGTCGTGGGAAAAATGCTCTTTCTGTGAAGCAGGGATGTAGTGTCTGTGCAGAGCCTTGGATCTGGATTTGAACTTTTCTCTAGTTTGGCTGTGGATGCCAAGCATGCTGCCTGGAATACTTTATGAAGTTAATCAAATATTTTAATCCAAACATGTTGGGACATTTGGAGTGTCATGAGTCATTTGGAACAGGTTCCCTCCAATCACAGTTACACATGCATATATATGAATTATACTATCAGATCCTTGATTGTCAGAACAAACTGGTAGTAGCTCAAGGAAACAAGAGGTGCAAAACAAAAGGAGCGTATTGATTTCCTCCTCATTTTACTCAGAAGTGTACCTGTCCATTAGAGAAAGAGCTCTGAATGAGCCTATTGAACAGTCTGTTGAGGTGGTGCCTCATGAGCCTCATGCCCAGGGCAGTAATGAACACTGATGGGCTAGGTAATTTTGCAATAGCTTCAGTGAAGGAGTTGCTTTCATAATCCATTCACCTTGTTATCTACCATACAGAGCCGGTTTAAATTAATAACTTCCATAATTTTTATGCATTTGGGGGCAGTGTTACCTTTTTTTTGAACCTGTAAATATCCACATTTAGGTGTGTTAAAAGAGGTTGCTGATTCCAGGTGTCCGGTTGAAATTATGAAGAGTTTAAAAGCTCAGCTCTCCAAAGCACCTGGCATGCAGTGTGCTCAAGCCCAGTTAAACACCTCCCAGTGATACCTTCGTACACATCCACCCCAAAAGCAGCTGAGCACGTGCCAGCTCAGGAGTGCAGAGGCACAAGTTGAACATTCCACAGCTGTGGATGTGGCCTGCACCGGAGCACAAAGCCACTTCTCCTGGGCTGCTGGGGGTCTCCAGTCTGAAAGAGGGAGCAACTCACAGCAAAACTAAACTAGAGAGGAAAAGCATTACAAAGCAGATGAGCAGGAAGGATTACAATGAGGAGTCTGCTGAGAGTGGTACAGTGTGAGGAAAGAGTTATGAACAGATGGGGAGCCTGAGTCTGGGGGTTGTTTTCTAGTACTGAGTGCTGAACACAGATTTTTTAAGCCAGTTTTAGGCATCTTCTTAATGTGGTACCAGAGAGCAGTGCTGTGTCACCCAAGGGCCCCATGGCAGATGCTGGAGTGCGCTGCCACCATGGCTGTGCCCACCACAGCCAAGCTCAAGAACTGGCCAGAAGCAAAAGCACTGCAGTGCTTGAGGGCACAGTGATCTCCCTGAGAGCTCCTAGGGCTGCTGCTCTCCTGTGGTAGGCGGGACCACCAGGAAGGCCTGCTGAGCACCACAGCTTTTGATCCAGAAAAAGCATGCTCCACGTATGAAATGCCAGGAAGGGCTGTCAAACAGAGGTCCTGGCTTGCTCTAGAACCAGGGCAAATGAGTCAGTACTCTGCTTGGGATAATTAATCCTGATGAAAAGCAGGAGATGATTTTAATGCTTGCAGACTTTGAGCTTCTATATCTACTTGATACTGCACCCATTTGTTCATAACTTGGCTCCAGCTATGGTGCTGCATATCCCTGGTCTCTGCTGAACTGCACAGCCTCTTGCTGGATTTGCTGCACACACATTAGTTTACAAACCTTCCAGTGGTAAGGGAACTCTGGCTAGACTGTTTTGAAATATGAAGCTGACTTTAGATGAAATTCTTACCCAGACTTACACCGAATGGAATTTTTTTTCCAGCTCTATTTCAGAGGTCAAGTGGGATGTTGCAATGCCTAAGCCCTCTAAAGACTGCCTAATTTCATCCTATTGGATGACTGTTTGCTCTCTTTTTCCAGCTTCTGGCCATCCTCACTGCTTCTTCTGTCACCTAGAGCTTGGCTCTGACCGGGAAGTGCCTTCCAGTTTTGTCCGCTATGTAGATGTGGAATTTGACATGCCCACCACTTCTGCGTCCAAAGCCACTGTTCGGTCCATCTCTGTCGAGGACAAGACCGATGTGAGGAAGTGGGTCAACTATTCAGCACACTACAGTTACAAGGTAAAACTGAGCAGTGGTAATGACCGTGGTTACTTTGCATGCTTCGTTGTCTTGAAAAGTATGGGCAGACAAATGAAATGCCATGGACAAAAGAGGTGGGAATTTGGCACATGCCGGGGTGTGTGCAGTAGCTACCTATGTGCAGCTATTGATTCATGGCAAATAAGCAGTGGATTATCCCTCAGCAAAGATGGAATAAAATTGCTTGCCGTTGCCTGTGGAAGAGCGTGCACATGGCTAGCTCCTGGGGATTAGCTGTTATGGAGAGAGTTTGAACAGGGAGTTTTGTGGGAGTGCTACCGTGGGAGTCCTACTGCAGACAAAAGGATCACGTTATTTCTCTGCTGAAATATTTCTTCTTTCTGCCTGCCCTAAGGAGAGGAGCAGATGGGAAAGTACACTGTGTATATACCTGCCAAAATATCTCAGTAAATTTGCATGTTAGCTGAATACTCAGCAGAGAAATTGGCATCCTACCTGCCTTCTTTAAGAACAATGATAAGAGATTCTGAAAAGACCCTCATGGCAAATTTTTTTACTGGTAATTGTAATTACATTTTTTGTGGTTTCTTAAATTCCCTGGAGATGGTATTTGATCTTCCTAAGCATCCCTTTTAAGAATTAAAACATTGGATTATTCCTGAGTTTTCGGAGATGTGGAAATTTAGAACCCAAACATAGATGCCCTTGGCCCTGTCCCAATACAAATTGGTATCTGTAGGCCAAAGCACCTCTGAGCCTGAGGACAGCAGGGAGTGTACTGCTATTTGGGGTAGTGTTAGGCACAGCTTCAAGGAGCAAGGGGTTAGATTTGATGATCCTTATGGGTCCCTTCAAACGCAAGATCATTTAGAAAATTAATCTCTTTGCTTTATACATCAGTCTTTGCAGAATTTATAATTAAGGCTGGTTTTCTGCTGTCACTTAGGAAGCCACCTATGATCTGCAGATTTGATTCTGGGTTTGTATTCAGAGTACAGTTGGGAACAGTAATGAATATAAAATCATGTGAGTTCTCTTTATCTCTTCTGGAAATTATTTCATGACACTGCTGAATTGTAGAACTGCTTGGATTAGACAGAAAATCCTTATAGTAAATAAAATCCAATTTTCCCTGATCCTCAGTCTATTTGTCCTCACAACCCTCTCAGTTCAACAAGAGTTTCTTCACCTGAGCACAAGAACCACCACTGAGGAAGATTTTTGAATCTTTTGTTTTCCTTTCTCATTACAAATTTTCTTCCTCTTTTTCTTCTACCAGGTTGAGATAGAGCAGAAAAAAAGCTTGAATGAGGATCTGAAGGGAGAAAGTACTGCAAATGTCAATGAATGTGCTACACAGTAAAGGAAGATCAGTCTGCAGGTCCCAAGAGGGGTGGTCAAATTAACAGACCTGGAAGAAAGGACTTGCAGGGGTTGGGTATTTTTCTTTTAAAAAATTATGGACTACTACTTTTAAAATAATGCTCTGAAGAGTATAATTTTTTTTCTTTGTGATGATCCGTACTTTGAGAAGAAGCTGGTCGGTGGTTTGTTTGGAGGGGATCCATAGGCTTTTGCTGGAACGATATAAGTACATTTGTACAGCCAAGCCTGCCTTTTCTGCCTTTTCACCGTTTAGGTTCTACACTCAAGTATGGTCTGGCAACCATCACAGCCACACCAGAAAACAGCCTTTATCTCACAATCTTGCCCTCCCACATTAAGCATTTTGTTTCAATGCCTTTTGGTTTGGTCATTGACCGAACCACTTCCTTCTGAACTACCAAATAAAATTCAGGGAGGATCAAGTGAAAAATTATATAAAATCTCCTTTCTGAAATGGTCCACAGAGTGAAAACCCTGAGCATCATTCTGGAGAATTAACACACTCTGCATCCTAAACAAAGAGAATGGTCTCTATGTTTAAGCAGATGAACTACAGACAGGACAGCTGATCACGGAGCTGTTCTTCTGTTCACCGCTTCCTGTCTCATCCCTCAAATTACACTGTGCACATTTTCATGGGGTCTGCACAAGTTACAAAAAAGCCTCTGCAATTTCTTAAAATTCTTACTTTTTAGTCTGAGCCGTTCTGGTATCTTGACTGAACATGGTTATGGCTGCTAGCAATAGGGGATGTGTGTTACAGTAGTGGAGATACCGGAGGGACTTTGCTAAGATTAGATCATTCCTGCCTAGAAAGATATTTAAGGGAAAAACATGGGGGTTTAGTTTTGGGTTTGGGGGTTTTTTATATGTTTTCTTGGATGGGTAAAATGGGTGGTTATTGAAAATGTCAGAACACAATTCCTTTAACAGACAATGTTTTTTGTTTTCCTGAAAATCCTTGGAAGTCTGTCCAGCACAATATTATTTTCATGTTCTATCTTGAACCCACAATATAAGTAACTTGTATCTTTATAATACTCACATTAACTGGGCCCCAAAATCTCTTTCCAAAAATTAACAACAAGCTTCTATCATGGAGATTTTTTATCCCCACTTAGCTGGAAGTAATAGCAAATCTTAAAACCTCTTTCTAAATAAAAACGCAGAAGACATAAATCACTCATTTACACATATTTTCAGAGAAAACAGTGTTAAAAGTACCAATTTTTGGTAGTTTCTATGGCTTGTGTAATATTTTGTCTCATAATGTTAAATGTAAAATAAGTAATTTATTAAATCATTTATCTTTTGCAAGGTTACTACTGATTTTAAAATACACATTTGGAAAACTTTGGCAATGTAATTTAAAATCATAATGAGTTAAAATGAAAGCGTTTTTATAAATTTATTTCATTTTACATTTAATATTAAAAAAATTAATACACCCTTGATTCACTACTTTCACTGTGACTTCTATAAAAATTACTACAGTGTTAAAATCCCAAATAAAACATGAAATTAATTTCATTGAGTCTGAAACTGGTAGTGCTGGAATTTAACACAAATTGTAGGGAACTTATAAACGCCTTTTTTATATGCACCTACATTTCAAGCCTGCATCACCCTAGTGACACAGGTAGACCACTGTAAATATGTAAAGTCTCAGTCCTTCTAGGACTTCTTGATAACCCTGTAATTCTCTGTTGCAGGTAGCCCTTCTGGGCCCAGGACGCTCCTTGGAGCACACCAGTTAGTACTAAGCATTTGCAACATCTCTGTAAATGGAAGAATGCTATTAACTTTTATGAAGAATTTTGAGATCAATGGATTAAAATTTCTGATATTATTAATGATAACACTTGTATAGGTTTTGAAATATCTGAGAGCACGGGGCTGAATTTGGGACTGATTCTCAGCTCTGTCACAGGTTGGCTGTGATGAGTTTCATGGCAACTCCTCTCTACAAAATTCACTCTTCTGTTCAAAGGCAGTCAAAGAATTTCTGGGTGGTTTTCCTGCTTTTCACTGCAGCTCCTAATGTACAGTTTCTGAAATCCCACCATCAAGAAATCAAAAAAATCCAAGCTGAAGCAGTGTTGAGATGTTGCTGAGGAAATGTGAGAATGTTTTTGTGAAAGAAATGGAGATTTTTCTACTCTGACCTGCAGGCTCGGTGTCTGAATTTTTGCCTATTGCCCCTCAGCTCATGGAAACACAAATAAGTAATACAAGTTAGCAAAGTTATGTTGTACCCCTTAAGAGGGGAGAAAATAAAAGGAATATAATTTTCCATCGCTGTTGAATTGTTAAACTATTCAGCCTCTATCGTACTTGCGCCACAGAATATTCTATGTTCCAGAAACTGAAAGATAAACATATTGGAGATTTATGGATTTACTTAATTTCTTTACCACTTCATCAATGATTTTTTTTTTTAAATTCAGAATCAATCAATGAAAAACCTGACTCTAATCTTTCTTATGTAGTTAGTTGTACACAGAAGTATCTCTTCCAGTCGTCATGAATTTAAGCAGGCAAAACTGGAAAAGTGTTCTGGTTTATATGAAAGCTATTTTAATTCATTCTGATTTCCAGAGAGTGTTTTTAGATGTACCTGCCACTGAATTTTCAAGAGTTTAGGATGAATATCTCAGCCAGAGTTTCAAAATATCTTATTTCCTATTAAAGGACTGGAGTAAGTAGTTTGATTTTTGAAAAGAATGCTAATAACCAAAATCTTTAGAAAGTCTATTGTTGGTATCACCAGGTGTCTCAACTGAATTTTTTTTTCAGTCCAGCACCATTACAAGCATTGAGAATTTGAACTGGGATCCTAAGTGCCCTTATTGAGGTCTCCACTGCTCTTTATTGATTAAATTGTGCCAATTTTTCAGTTACACACTGTCACATGCATACTTTATGTCCATATACTCTTCACCCATGTGAGTATAGTAGTAAGTTGAACAGACTGTTGATTGGAGTGAAGGGAAAAGATCTGAGAGGTTTGCGAGTTTGAAAGTAGCAGAAATCATTTAGATACAAGCAATGCCTGTAGTGGAGATAATTTTTCTTTTTTTTTTTTTTTTTTTTTTTACTGGTAAAAATGTTCTTANTGGCTCTGCAGGGAGATTTTTTTTTTTTTTTTTTTTTTTTTTTTTTTTAATCATGTGGAAAAATCTCTCTGACTAGTTTCAGATTAATACTTCTTTTGAGAAAGATGCAATCACTGTCCTTTGGTATATTTGAAAGCTTTGTAGTACTCCAATACTCCATGCAGTAAATGTGACTTCAATGTAGGCATACATTTACTCCCTGAAGCTATTCTCACTTTCAGTCCTCTTTCTATTTCTCATTACAGTTTTAATATTTGTACTGTGGTAAGACTTGAGGTACTGTATGGAAATTTGCCTAGAAACTTACAGTGTCTTCGATCACAAGGGGTAAAGATGAACAATATCTCCAGGCAGCTGAGCTTATTTTAGTTAATGTCTCTTACGTTTATTAATTATGGACACTCTGCTAGAAAAGGAAAATGGGTAAATTCAGCTGAGAAATACTAAAACTGACTGATGTTATTTTTGTTCTTTCTTTTATTTAGACTCAAATCTAGTCATCCTATGAAGGAGTCAGATATAGCAGCATCATTAGAAACTGCAGAAATAATTTTCCTTTTCTGGTGGCTTGCTGGCTGACATTTAGTTGATAGGACATCCAACACCTGTCCACATTATTTAGTAGCTGCTAAAACTCCCTCTTGAACAGTCATCTCCCAGGACAGAGAGCAACTGCATGCGAAAGAGCATGAAAGTAAGTGGGAAAAGTGTACAAAGTTCAGCCTGGAGGTGCTTACTCTTTTGCTTGCATAAAATTCTCAGTAATTTCCATGACCCTTCAGTGCACTAATTACACCCTTGATAGGTCACCTGTGTTCCAGATGGTGAAAAATTCCTTTCAGTGACTCTTAGCAGTTCGTGTGCATAGCTGTATTAATCTCCAGAATTGACCAGCACAAGAATTTGCAGAACACAGAGATCACTTATGGATGAAGTACTTACCCTCTTCTGCCACTGAAGTTAAATCTACATCATGACTTGTCTAAGATACAAATTTTGTGTGATCACATGCACAGGTGTTCCTAATGTTAGTTTTGTTCAGCCAGCCAGCCACCCACTCACACATTCATCCATCCATGCTCCCATCCGTCCTACCCTCCTTCCCTCTCTCTCTTTCATACTTGCAATTCATTCTTTGCACTATTGACATTGATTGGTTTAATTATTATTTTGTAATATGTTCTTACCTTCTTATTTTGTAAAATAAGTCTATACACTGGCTAACTTCATAGAAGTGGTTTGGTTTTTTTCTTTTTATTTTATCAGTTGAAATGAGATGTCATGTTTTGTTTAAACTACATGAAAGTTTAAATAAAGGTTAAGATGAAACAGCATATCCACATTTTCACTGTGAAATTAAAGTTGTAAGTGCTGTATATTCTGATAAATCAGAGGTCTTGAATTCAGAAGAGGAAAGGGAATATTTTGAATGGCATAAAGGACAACATAAATTAGAAGTAATGGGACTACATACAGAAAAGAGATTATTTCATTTGATCATGCAGATTGAGCAACAGACTGCAAAGGAAATGGAGCAGGCCCAGAGCTTGAGCCACATAACAGATGTTTGGAGTAGTACTGAAGCAAAAGATGGAGGAGCAGCCCACCATTTCAGCTTAGGTGCAGGTGTGGGTCATAGCACGTGTCTGAAACATGAAGTGCACCAGTCCCAGAAAAAAACTCCTGTCCTTTCGGTCACAGTATCAGAAGCCTAACAGCATCTGCTGTATATAAAAGAGTAATTGGAATAGTATTTTATACACTAGCTATGAAAGGTGTCTTTCTCAACCCTGAATAATGGGACAGCAAAGCCTAATGGACAGGGGTGACTAGTACTGCCTTCAGTAGCACTGGGGTACTTCAACAAGTGGCAGACACATGCTGGAGTTCAGGAGGTCTGGGCAGACTGGTCCTTCCCTGGGTGGGGGCCTCCTACAGCCTCCCAGTTGTTACTACCCCAGAGGCTGCAGATAAACCGGGAGCAGTCAGCTCAGCCTAAAGAGCTTCTGAAGGAAAAGGCTGAATACAGGGTGAATGCAGCTGAAAATAACTCCCTAAATGGAGAGCCGCTTTTGTAAAGGTTTTCCTGATGCAGGACTGAAAAAGAGAGCTCAACTCCTGTGTGGAAGCAAACAAATTTGTTAGGGCGTGGTCAGTTCAGCAATTGTACTAATACAGAGAGTTCTCAGATTGAAAGAGAATGAAGTGGGAAAACCTCGTGTCTGTACAGATAAAGGCAGAGTAGCAGAGTTGTGACTTCAGGTCAACCAAAACAAAAGCAAAATTGCAGACAGTTTTCACCTGAGATTAATAGAGTTCAACTGCTATGGCATCCCCTGTGCCCATCTCTCTTTGCTTCTCACTGCAGGAGTCAGTAGGTTTGTTTGATTTCTTTTTCCCAAGCTGTTACAGGTACCCTTTGCCGTGGCTGTCAGGAAGTGACGGTGCAAGGGGAACACCCAGGGGAGTGCTGGTGGCAAAATGGGATATGCTGAAGTTACAATCTCAGCAGAGAAAAATGTGTGCCAATACCTCATGAAGTCCTGTGACAAATCAGGAACTATGCAAAAAAAATGTGACTTGGGGAGTCCCAGTGTACAAACACTGATCTTGGGAACAAAGGAACATATAGCGTAAAAATTAATATGAATGTTATGAAAGATTGGAAGGCTTTTGAACAAATAGAATTAGATTTGGATCTGAACTACATTGTCAAAATCAACTCTCAAATTGTTCAGAGCCAGCAGACACAGCATGATGAAACTGAGTTGACTGACATTTCTGCTTGTTAAGTTGGGGTCCGTGGTATGGGTCCTATCTGGAGAAGTGAACCACAGATTGGAACAACAAGGCATTTAGCTGTGTGCTCATGCTCTTTGGGTTCTCAGAAGTGAAGGGACTGTTGCTCTCTAGTGGTCACTGCCAGGTTCTTGCCTGGACTACTGACCTGCTGCACCAAGCAGCCTCAATGAATCACAAGTTTCACTGAATCACAAGTCTCACTGGTTTTCAAGACTGTGAACCCCACGCAGAATGTGGCCCGTTGGAAACCAGTTGCATCTCAAAATTGGGTGTAAGAGTTGACACCTCAGCTGATTCCGCGTTTAGCTGAGAAAAGGACAACAGACAAATTAATTTTTCAGTAGTGTTGACTAGCCTTTTCACTGAAGTAGTCCTTACCTGTCTGCACAGTCATGCACATATTCAGTTTAAATTTACATCCATAAAGCACTTCAAATACCTCCAACAAAAAATGCTGTGGTAGGATAATATTCAACTACTGTCTATAAAAAACAAAAGCATATCTGTGTGTTGCATAGTCATGCAAGGACCTCTACAATTATGCATTGATGGAAAGAAAATTCAACAAAAAGGTTTGACCTTTTTATTTTCTGGACACTCTTTTAAAAGACAGGCACCCCCCACCACCCTGAGGCAAGCCACTGCGGCTCAGTCCAAGTCCAGGCATCCAAGCCTGCTAATCCTGTCTGGTCAACCCTCATGCAGCTGCTGCCTCATTCTGGAAGTACTAAATTCCCAGAAGCTCTCATAAATTTGCATGAAAGATGTCTGCAAACACCTAGTGTTCCTGTATGTGACCCAAACTACCACAGTTCTATACAGCCAAGTCCAGCTTGAGTTTTCAAGCCAAGTATTCCCCTACTCTCCCTCTCTTGAGGATTCTAACCTGCTGCTGTGCTCACAGTGAGCATTGTGTGCTATAAATCTGTGCACTTGTCAGAACACTGCACTGCTTGGGAAGCAAAGGGGATCCCTTTCTCCTTGTTTGTGGCTACCTAGAGGATCAGTACAGAGGTGGAGACAATTCAAGACTGAAAAGAAGGATTGAAAACTTTGAGGGTTTAGAGTACTGACCAGGTTTGTCAATCCTTGACTCCAGTTTATGAAATTCTCTTGAGTATATTATGGAAATAGTCCTTGGAGCAGGAATTAGACACCAGACCTACCCTCTCCCTCCATCCAAATTGCTTTCTCTTTTGAACTCACTGAATCTAGAAGGCCTGTTGTCCAGTGAAAGTACTTAACAGGATAAATAATAGCACCATTTGAGGCTAGTTCCTTATCTGTTTGCTGAGGTGCTATGGAAATGGAAGTGTTTAAATACATCCTTGTGATGTAGCAAATTGTTATAAAAAGTCTTCTTCCAGAAAATGATCTTTCTGTATTAGAGCCTGGCACAAATACTATATGCCTTTGAAGAATGGGGGCAGTTTTCCTTCCCATCTATAAAAAAGCACATGACAATCAGTTTCAATCTCTCTTGAAGTAGTTTCTTACCTAAATTTTAGGTTTAAGAAAATGATGTATTAGTTACTAATTTTCAGCTTACAGTAACCATATTTAGTATTTACCATGCATTGAGTCTACTTTCATAGGAGTTACAGCCAAGAATCATTACTCTCAGTTCAAGGGCTACTGGACAGTTTTAGCTCAAAGAAGGAAAATTTGAAAGTGTATTTCTCTGATTTGTTTTTTGCTGGGGTTACTATACTGCCATAGGAGTTCTGCCTCCCTCTTGTGGCTACATCTTTTACTTTCAACTTCGAAAAGAAACACTCCCAGTGCAGCCATGATCAGAGTTCCTTATAGTTGCATTCCTGATATGTCTCCTTGAGTTTAATAAAAAAGCCCCATTATGTCTGGATTCTCTCATATTTTAAAAAAAAAAATCTTCCTAAGAGAGAGATTCTTTTTCACATTCATGTGGGAACAACCGAACATTTTTGATAACATCAGTGGTAATTCAGGCTGGTTACATTTTGTAATTGAGTCTGAATGTTTGGATTCAAGTCAGCCAAACGTAAGAGCTCCACCTAGGAGCTACGAAGATATACTTCAGGGGACATGATATTTTCAAGTCATGCAAAAACTCATGGCTTGTATGTTTTAGGCTATCACTTTGTTCTTTCCTGTCACCTTCCATTTATTACGTAGTCCTTCTCAAACATTGAGAAACCAAGCTATCTGAAGAGTTAAATAAAGGATTGTACCTCTAGGATGATAGGAAAACCAAGACAGCAGTAAATGGCTGCCTTGGAATGACAGAGCCCCAGCTGAATGCAGATCTAATGTCCCTCCATTGCTTCCTCAACCCAGAAGAACATCTCCCTTCAAAGTCCTTAGCAGACTTACAGCATTTGCAGGGTGACTGACCTTGAGTGTGCCTGCTCTGTGCCCTTCATTCCTTTACAATTTACACTGACATAATATAGCACTTCATAGCCTGACACACCATTCAGAAAGAGATGTGAATTTTATCTTGAAAGCCATAGCTAGAAACTGGGCAGGAGGAACATGAACATTTGCAGCAGAAGTCTACAGTGATGGAAAGAGATTAAGCTGCACAGTTCAAACACTACTGCTGGTCATCCTGCTTTGTCAGGTCTAAAACAAAGTGTCTTTTAAGATCTACACCATTTCGTTGCATCCTCCAGCTTCATCTCCAATTTCATCTGGCTTTGGCAGTAGGGCAAGGGACTTGCTTTGACCACTCATTTATTTATGTAACTCTTCAGATGATGTGGATAGAGATCTTACCACTCTGGCTTTGAAGGTACTCTCATTTGCTTCACATTAGATGGTACCCATCAGCACCTCCTTGACAGCTGGCCAGTGAAAACATTCATGGGACCTGAGCCCAGCTGAGCTCAAAGTACAGACTACCAGGGGCTGGCTGCAGTGACAGCTAGAACTTCTTGGAAAAAATCATCCCTTGTGCCTACAGACCACATCCAGTAAAGGCAGCATAGGGTCCTCACCCTATAACTTAACATTGTGTCTGCATCTGAACAGATGGGTCAGAGCATGGGTCAGTCTCTCCAGCAAAAATGCAGCTGTCTGAAACTCTATAAACTGGAAGTTCTGTTTTGTGCTTGGCAAGTGCTCTGCTCATACCATAAAATAGTGCAGGTATTGCAGATGTGATGGGATGCCTCACTAGAAATATTTTCTTTCAACAGAGACACAGCCACACTGACTACTAATCTGCCCAGAGTCTCTGTGGGAGAAATGAGATGGCTGACGTCAGCAGGCCATATTGCAAATCTAGGAAGATCTGTAGTGGAAGATGATGGAAAAACTCCCTTTCATCCAAAGCAGCAAGGCAAGGAGTAGGAAGCAGCTGAGGGAAAATGTGGAGTTCCAGTCTATATGTGCAGCTTCCCATTTTTTAACATGTTTGCAGCTGTGAAAACCTTGGTATGCCACAGACTCCCGGGTTATATATCAATTAACATGAAGACTGGAGCAGAGAGGAGCTCTGGAAATGGGTCACAGGTTAGGAATGACAGTCAATGCCTAGGGTCCTATAGCTCCATTACAAGATGAACTGGGCTGGCTCATTCCTGCTGTTTTCCTTTCTCTCAAAGCCAGGGACTCCAGTTGCCCAGCAGTTCTCACACTAGTGCAGCTTTGTAGTTAGATAATTAGCCTCAGAATGAGATCTCCACATTAACTACTCATAAGCCATAGGTTGGTTCCAGCTGAGTTTATGTTCACTGTTCCTCACTGGGAAGACTGAATTCAGCCAAAACTGAACTGGAGTTGTTTTCTGCAAATTCCACCCAGTCCTGTGAAAAACAACCCTAGGACTCAACAAGGGGGAAAAAAAAATAAGAAAAAGAGAGAAAAAAAAAAAAGATTTGGCTTGTCTGTCTGATGCCTCTCATGCTGGGTCCCAGAGGGGACATAGGATCACCTCTGAACAGGCTACAAAGTGTAGGGCACACCCATGGTTTTTCCATGAAAGCTATAAGACTCCTTGCCCTTAAATCAGCTCAACAAAATTCTCAGCAACCCAGAAGCTGGTGTGGACTGCAAGGCCACTTACTTGGGCACAAAGGAACAGAAGTATTAAGCGGCAGGCAGTGAGCATCTGAAATGGAGCACACCTGCCTTGCACAAAAGCATTTTTAGCAGACATGTGACCATGTGGCTGAGGGACAAATCACTGAGTAAAATACATCACAGCACACCTCTGCTTGGTGGCAGCAGCCTGTGTGCTGTCTCCCACTCTGCCAGCTGTGCCAGGGAGGCTGAGGCTACCCAAACACACACACTCCCGAAGGAATCACAGGGTTATCACTCACACAGACCTGCACTATGCCATAGTTACACACTGCATATTTGTATTCTGGCGTACCCCAGGTGAATTACTCTACCTTAGGTCACCACATGGAGCCTGAGGTATGTAAGGTCTCCAACGGCACACTATATAGGTCACTCTGCAAATTTTTCTCTATGGGTATTTCATCCTCTGATGCTTGTATCTATCAGGAATAACTTTGCTAAAGTTAATTCAGTTCTGCTGTGGACCTTTGCATATCATAGCTGCTGGCTGGAATATATGGCAGTAAGCAGTATAAACATTTATCAGCATGCTAGGTACAGCTCTGTTTTGGATCAGTAAAGTAGGACATTGCGTGTAAGGAAACTAATTGGTATTTTAAGTCTGGCTTTTTTTTATCTGACTTCTTTGTTGTTTGGTTTCATGGATCGGAGCCTGCAATATTTTGGCTGCTGCTGGAACATCATCACAGCTGAGTAGCTGTGATTCATAACAGTTACTGTCTGAGTGAATAATGTTACTACTTTAAAAGCACTTCAGCAAGGTACTAATGCAGAATGTGTAACTCAGAGGCACTCCTTTACCTCACACCCTTTCAGAGAAGCTCTAACCTTCAGCATTTTAGGGACTTTTTTTAGCTATTTAAGAATCGGTACTCTGTATTCAAATTATGAATCATTCAGTTTGCAGAGACTTCAGCATTATGTCAAACATCCACATATGTGAAAAATGAAGGGGTGGTCTATGCTCTAAGACCAGTAATCTTCCTCCTACAAGAATGAGAGCTTGATTACAGCAAGCGGGGTGTGCATTTTAGTAATGGCCAATTCTTCTTCAATAAAAGGAAGCCTGGAGACTTTTCTACATGACAAAGCATTTGGCAACAATGTTGTTTTGAAGCATTTCCTCCTCTGGTCACTTATTTCTACTCCTGTCAGCTCTTTCAGCTGCATTAACACGTCTTTTGTAGGGCTGCCCTACGAACCAGATCAGGAAACTGATCCAGGTTAAAAATTAGCCAGCACAGGAGGGAAGGGAAAAAAAAAAAAAGGCATAGCAAGGAACTGGCACAACGGCAAAAGCAGAGCATGGCGGCACAGAGACAGAAGGAGCACACAGTGGTATGGGGAGGAAGTATGAATGCCTGAAATCCTCATTATCACTGAATACTTGGGGGTTGTGAGAAAAACAGTCAGTGTCTCAATTAAGTTTTGCCTTTACAAATTAAGTGTAGTTTTGTCAACCAGAAACACGGGAAAAAACCCACAATCGCTAGTCCACAAAATCCATGATGGAAAAAACTTCTGCTAAGGTGTAAAATAAATGCAGCACACGGCAAGAGCCTGGAAAAGACCTACTTGTCTCCTCCAGCTGCAGCTGATCATTTACTAGAAACAGCTGTTATAAAGACCAGGGTGCACACGTATGAAATGATTCCTTCAGGAAAGTCAATTTCCTAAGCAGAGGAGGCACGAGTGGTCCTAGAAAAGGAATAGCCTTGCAAAATCTGACGTGGAGTTTGTGTATAAGTCAAATAGGGAACTATGATTCTGCTAGAAGAGAAATCCTGGCATTGGCAGGAGAGAGTCAAGCAGTTGTTAGAGGCAGCTTTAGAAGAAAATCAGATTGGTCCCCTGGCTTTTGTGGTGCTGTTCTCCAGCCTTTGAAGAGGTGAGGGATCTGTTGAAAACAGATGGGGACAGAAGGAGCTACAGTAATGAACAGTAGCCGGTCACCTGCTTATGTAGTCTTCTGTGAAGCTGCAACTTGGGTATTTTGTTCGGGGCAGGGAAGATCGCTTTCTTACGTTGGTAGCTGTGTGGCTCTGACTGGATAACTAAGCTCATAGGTTTATTGTCCAGTTTAGACATGCCTTAATGAGAAAAGTGTATATATAAGTTGTTTTCAAAAAACTATGTATTCTGACAGTAAACAGTCTATATTAAAGAAAAATTATTCATATTTCCTACTTTGCTTCAGTAAGTACTTGGTAAGAGCAGAGCAGGCCTGAGCCTTTACAAATCTAATAATGAAACAAAAGCTTAATGTGTAACTCAGAGGCACTCCTTTACCTCACACCCTTTCAGAGACACTCTAACCTTCAGAATTTTAGGGACTTTTTTTAGCTTTCTTGAAGGTCTTGCCTGCTCTAGCACTTCAAAGATGAGACTTCACTGGAACATTGCCTGGCTTCTGCAAGATCATGAGACGCAAAATACACTGCTGTAGGATGAGAAGGTTTAGCTCTTGTGGCCTGTGAGGAGGGCTGTTGAATTGTGTATATACTAGACCCTTAAAACTGGTGTTAGTGTGCTTTTGATAAAGCATATTGCTGTGCTTCAAATCCTAGATATGACAGTAAATCCAACTAGAAGAATAGAGATACCTTCCAGTAAGGGTGATGTGAGATATTTCGTTCCATTTCTGCCTTGCTAAAAAAACCTTTTTGGAAAACCTATTGCTGAAGGCAAGAGGGATGTGTTTACTGGTTTTGGTTTCCAGCTACTAGATCATGGTGAGCAGGCTGTTAGGAGAATGTCAATTAGCATGTATATTTTATACCATGTAATTAGGGAATTTTTATTCAATACCTGAACACTGAAAGTCATATCACCTAAGTTTTGTTATGTGTCAGCATCCCTTCTGACTCTTGAGGGCTTGTTGCATCCAGAAAAGCTTCATTATGATGTGTCTGCTGTTAACTTCTGCCTGTGCCCAACATTTTGGATTGTGGCTTGGGTCACTTATTTTTGGTTTTAGCTCTGTATGGACACTTAAAAACCCCAAAGAAACAAAAAGAACAAAAAAATCCACCCCTCACAAACAAAATTTCTCAAGTTTTATTTAAGGTTATATTCTCTCTTTGGTACACTGAATGGAAGCAATGAGAGAGACTTAGAGGAGGAAAAAAGCTCTAATCTCACAATGTGTGAACATAACTTCAAGAAGCATTTTCCCTTACGAACATTTTTTAGACTGCCTTAGTTCTGTGTATGTTCCTGTTTTATCCTTTAACACATGATATTGCAATTTAAAGTTTAAATGTGTATCTCATTCTTCTGCAAACCATTGCCCTTTCAGAGATTGGGTGAGGTGGTTTACTTCCTTGACTAATAATACTACTGTGTCGCCAAAGCCTTCTGAAAAGTGTTCAATGGCTTAGCTTGTTTTTGAGGTAAGAGTGTAATAAATATACTGGGTAAAAATTGTATGTTGTCTTCATGCCTGAAGTAGGAGACTTTACCAGTTCAAGAGCAGATTGGTAATGCGGACAAGATAATGATGACATATCTGGAAGGCGTGCTGACAGTGAGCCTCATTCTGTCATCCTGCAATATAGGTAAGGCCAATTTTTGTTTTCCTTGCTCAACCACCCCCCCTCAGAAGGAAGGGGAACCAGTAGACATAATCACAAGTCATCAACAAAACAAGTTTTGTGTTGTTTCAAGAGCTAGGAAATTAAAAACTACTGTTGTCAGCAACACCTCATACTAGGTACTCTGTTCTTCCCTGTATGATCAGAAATTATTTCAAAGAAAAATGCTGATACTGCTCTAGTAGTGATTTCTCCATGTGTAGGAAATCAGGCATACTCATTGTCTGCTCTTGGGAGGCACAAGGGTAGTTTCAGATTTATTTTAGTTTTTTACAATTTTCAGATGAACCAAAAAAACTCAATTAAAAAAAAAAACTAAATAACACAGACAAATACAAATTAAGATTGCAACTTACATTGCATGTGTTTTAACTTAGCATCAAGATTTTGTGGTTCTTTCTTCCAGCTCAGTTGCTAGCTGGCGGTTTTCTGTGGCAGTCACAGACACCTTGCATTTTGACTTTCTATATTCAAGCATGTCCCATTCCTCCTCCATTAGCAAATACTTATATATCAGTTATCCCTTTGCAAATGTCTTCTTGAAAGATATGCCGTGTAGAACCCATTAGTACTTGCCAAGAACTTTAAAATGCAAGGGTGGTCAACCCAAAAATTATACTGAAGAAAATTTATTTCTTCCTTCCCCACCCCCTGCTGCTTCCTATTCACAAGTTCAAAAATCTCTATTCTAAAAGAAGTAGCTCCATGTTGGACTACAAAGAAGATAAACTACAAATATCCCCATATCCTAGACCCTTTGTATTAATTTAGCTACTGTTGCAGGGGTAAGCCATTTGCTCTGCTGAGGAGAAGCAAGGGATGCTTCTGGACAGGCCAGGAATCATTCAGGGCACTCAATGTAGGCTGTGTGTCTCGGAGTGCAAAATGTTAGCTGTAAAAGATAGTTTGTCTTTGTCTCAAACATTTGGTAGAGAAAGAAATATGATTGTGTCTAGGATTGAGCGGGAACTTTTCTATTTTATTTCCTTCTCTAACACACCAAGGATCAGCTTTTGATCTTGTGCACAAATTGGTTTTTCCCCACAATATGCCATATTTGGCATGATTTTTGCATTGAAGGAGAAAGTTTACCCAAATGTCATCATCTTTGCTCTCGATGCCATGTCTGTCTTCACTACTGGGTTCAAGTCTAGACAGCCCAATAGCTAAAACAGAAGTGCCCACCCGACAATACAGCTGACGGTATTGCTAAACCTGGTGAAGCCACCCTGAGCTGTCAGTGGTAGAAACCTCAGGGAGAAAGATGACAAGACAGGGTAACGCACAAACTTAGTAAGATTCATGCTTGCCCAGCAAACAAAGGAGAATGCTGGCAGATAAATACAGATAACTATAAAAGTAATGCTGTTATGTAGCTTATGCCTTCTGATGCTCCCCAGCCTATCAGCGTTGCTCCTGCTCTATACACAAGCATGTATGTTATTCCAGTCTAACAAAATGCTAATTGAAGTAGAATCCCCTAACATCCATACAGCAGGCAGCCAGGGTGAACAGACATCAGAAGTGGCCAACTCGCTTGACTCCCCAGGCAGCAGCTGAATTGCCATGAATTAAATGGACCATTAGTCTGACTCAATGGGGCATTTCTCATGTGGGCTTGATTTTGTTCACAGCACTACTCTTCAGAGGCACTCAGGGGTTTGCAGTGCTGTGCTACAACTGGATATTAGTGCCCGAGAAACTGTGAGAGGCCTGTGCACACAGGTCTTGCCTTCTGGGAAGGCAGTCTGGTGAAATATGGAAAGGAGCATGATACCAGACTGAGGAAGTACTGCTAACATGCCCACATGTTAATTTTTTTTAACGAAACAGTCAGCCATTCTGAAAAACTGGGAGGGGGCTCCAGGGTAAGAAACTGTAGCCATGCAATGCCCTGGTTTGAAAAGAAAAGGGGTATGAATGGCAACCTGATTCCTTCCTGGTAAGATGTCAGTCATTTTGGCAGTTTTGTTTCACAGTGAAGTACGAACTTTTTGCAAGATACTACTCCCTTCCTATCAGAGGCATCAGAAGTCAACTAGCACCAGCGACTCAAGCAATCCCTGTAATTCATTCAACAGACCATGAATTAGGGCTTCTGAGTGGGCAGATCCTCTTCAGTCCTGTTGTCTGTGCTATGCAGGTGGAAAACTCCAGCAAAAAAGGTGAGGTTGGGCAGGTGAGAATGGTAGAACTTTGTAACCTATGCTATTTTTTTGGCCAAGACTCCAGCAATGTGCACAGTGAATAGTGACTCAATCAGCTGACCCAGTCTAAACCAGTCATGTCCCTATACAAAGTCTGCACTCCAGCAGGGAAGGTAGTGTTTGTTACTGGAGAAATTAAAGATTTTGAGGAATCAGAGGGGAAGGCCTCCTGTACCCACTATATCCACTAATAAACTCCTCCCCATCAAAAGATACCAGACAGGAGCTCCTGAACTTGTCACTAGGGCTAGTTAATGGAGAGGACTTCAGGGTGAAGGTTACATAACAAATGTAGTTTACACCACCATAATTGTTGAAGAGATGTAACCTACTATGCCTTGTGTATGCCAGGTCAGAATTCAATGTTATTTTTCATTTATGCTTGAGTGGACTTTACACAGGTGAGTTGGTGGTGGAGATCTAAGGGATGAGTGGAGTCCAAAAGTTGTGCTAAGGACTGAGCGAAAGCGGGAGTGGTTAACACCAACAGAACAATACTCAGAGTTGAGAAAATTTTCCTATATTACCTGCCTCTCATAAGTTACCATAGAGAAAAAAGCTAAAGAGGGAATGGAAGAAAAGACAATAAAGAGGGAAAAATGGAAGTTAAGCCAGCTGGCAGAGCTCCGACAACCTTTTGCACAGCTGGAAGATCCTGTTGCCACTGACTAGCTGAAGAACTGTTAAAAGCAGCAATGTTGCAAATCAGTGAGCACCTGTGGGCCTTGACGAGACCCTGAGGAAGGACATCTGTAAATTCTTAGCTGCCTCCTTCTTCCTGGCCAGCTCCAGCCTCCGTTACCAGCCCAGGTGGTGGCACATTGCCTACGACAGCGGCACCTTGGCCCAGGCAGCCTTTCAGCAACTGCTTGTGAGGAAAGGCACCAGCGCTCACAATGCCGAGCAGAGCTCAGGACCCCTTTCTTGTGGGCCAGGAAGAGCCATTTCTGCCTTGTAGTGGTTACTTGCAGTTTTTAATTGCCTTGGAGCAACCTCCCAGGGACTGAGGTGCAGCGTGGCGTGTTGATTTCTGCGGAGCCTGGCACCAGTTGTGACCAGCAGCATGGACAGCAGGGCCTGAGCCACCACCTCTATGAGGGCTGCCAGCCCTGCTCCCAGCGCTCTGCCTTGGCGTGGCCACCACAGCCCGGCCCTGGTGAACAGCAGCTGAACGTGAACATTCCCTTGCGTGTGCCCAGGAGGCCAAGAAGGCCAATGGCATGTTGGCCTGTGTCAGCAATAGTGTAGCCAGCAGGACCAGGGCGTTGATTGTCCCCCTCTGCTTGACACTGGTGAGGCTGCACCTCGAATCCTTTGTTCAGTTCTGGGCCTCTCAGTTCAGGGAGGCCATTGAGGTGCTGGAGCGTGTCCAGAGAAGGGGAACGAAGCAGGTGAGAGGTCTGGAGCACAAGTCTGATGAGCAGCTGAGGGAGCTGGGGTTGTGTAGCCTGGAGAAAACAAGGCTGGGGGGGGGACATTTTTGCTCTCTACAACCACCTGAAAGAAGGTTGTAGCCAGGTGGAGATCGGCCTCTTCTGCCAGGCAACCAGAGACAGGAGGACAGCGGAGGTTCAGGCTGGCCATTACGGTGAATTTCTTCACATAAATGGTGACTTTGGAATAGGCTCCCCAGAGACGAGGTGGAGTCAACATCCGTGAAAGTGCTTAAGGAAAAACTGGACGTGATATTTAGTGCCCTGGTCTAGCTCACACGGTGGTGTTCGGCCACTGGCTGGACTCCATGGTCTCAGAGGTCTTTTCCAAACTAAACAATTCCGTGTTTCCGTCCCGCGCGCGACCAACAGACCGCACCGGACCCACCGCCGCCTGCCGCACGCGCCTCGTGACGTCACACGCCG
>VZTE01005061.1:3645787-3672058 GCA_013397775.1 Eulacestoma nigropectus | reverse complement strand
GGGCGCCGCCGCCGCCGGCGGGAGGCGCCCGGGGAAGGGGCGAGAGCCAGAGGAGCGCGGGCGCTAACGCCCGCCCCGAGGCGAGGGGAAGGGGCGCCCGAGCCAGGTTTCGGTTTTGCGGTGTCGGGGAAGCCCGCCCGGGCTCCGTTGGAGCCATTTTATGTTGCTTTGTAAGAAGGAGACGATGGTTGAAAAGCACTTATCCCAGTCCGACCGGATCGGCTAAGCCAGGCAAAAGCCCTCAACTCTGGCGAGCGAGGCAGCATTTATTTTTAAAAGAGAGAAGGGGGGAAAAAAAAAAAGTCCCAAACCTCTCTCCCGTTCCCTTCTCGTGCTTTCTGCACCTTGGCGGGTGGCTCGCTGCTGCACTTGTACTCACAGAGGTTTGCAACAAGCAGTCACACAGACCTGCGCTGCCACCGAGCCCCCACGGCCGCCGCTCCGCTCCCCGGCGCGCCCCCGGCCGCGACCCCCGCCCCGAAGCGCTGGAGGAGACAAACCCGGCGTCCCGGCGGCGGGCTCGGCCCCCTTGTTTGTGGCTCTCAGATCCATCATGGCTTCCCCTGCCTTTCTGCCTCCCTGCTCCTTGTGTTCCTCCTCCCTGTGGCTGCCCTGTTTATATAGCGCTATTGCCGCTCTCTAATATAGACTCTGCTAGGATGGGAAGGTGCTTTCCAGCCCCACGTCACCGCCTCTCCATTTAAACACCACATCAGCCTTTAAATAGGGAGCGAGCCGCGGAGCGCGGGCTGGGAGGTGCATGCGTCCGCGGCGGAGGCTGGGAGACGGGCGGCTTGTCCCTCGGATCCCGACCGGCCTTTCCCACCGCTTTCTTTTCCCTCCGCGCCGCCCGTCCCCGTCGCCACCGGCCTGCGAAGCGGTGGTGCTTTGCGGGGGCGAGGGTGTCTCCTAGCCCGGGTGAATGGGCTTTCTTTTGCTTCTGTGCATCGCACAAAGACAGTTTTCATCTCCTCCTGCATTTGAATCTGTTTACCTTTTCCTTCCCTTATTGTTTTTCTTTTAAATTTTTAAAATATTTTTTTATTTTGCTTGTTTGGTTTTGGGTTTTGGTGTGGGGTTTTTTGTTTGTTTAGGGTTTGGGGTTTTTTGTCCCTGGCATACAGCTCGCAAACATTCCTGTGCTCCTGTAAAGTCTTCAAAGTAGCTATTCTGCTGCGTGGGGAAAGGAGTGCTTAAACGGTTCTTACCCAGTGTATCAAGGAGAGTTGTGGTATTTATTTTATGGCGCTTTGCCAAGGTCTGACTACAGCTGTCTCCCCAAAAGTGAAGTTAATATTCACGTTTTATGTATGGGTCATGGGCTGCAAATGCTACTCAGTGATTTATGTATGTTTCTGGTGTGTAAAGTGTACTAATATTTTATTGCAGTCCAGGCAGAGCAGTGGTTTTGGAATTTTCACTACTCGGTTTCATTACAGTGTTTGGTATACTACAAAATACACAAAATAAAATGCAAAGCGTCTTAGTTTTCTTGTCCAAATACGAAATTTTACAGGCCTGCTTGTGAGTTAGGTTTATATAATTGCAAGGAAACATCTTTTATTTGATATTTTGTCAGCTTTTGTATCAGAAAATTCTAGGAAAGTAGTCAGCTGTTACATGGAGGGCAGTTACTCAGCAGGATGCATATTGAATGTGTGTGATTCGGATCTTAGAGTTGTCCTGTTGTTTATAAACTTCCTGCTCTGTGCTTTTATTGTAAGAAAAGGATTAATTTCTGTATAGTAAATCAGAGGTTTTGCTTCTCTTTCTTGACCAAGGTCGTACTGAATAGCAAAAAATATATACGTTGAATAATCTCCAGAGTACTTCTAAATATTTTTGGCTCAACAATTTCCTAAGACTTGTTTTCTTTCACTGTATTTCTGTACTGGAAGTTCTTTTTGAAAGGTGTCAATGTTTGGAATAGGAAAAGCCAAGCTTAAAATAAGCCTACTTCAAATAGGTATGCTTTAGGTTAATTTTCAATTAAGTAGTATAATCTTAGAATTTTGTGGAATTGGGTCTCATTCAGTAGCAAGAAATACGTAGTTTACCCAAGGGTTGCCAAAGATGAGTAGAAATATTTTGAAATGCTGCAACCACATGACTTTAGGAAGCTGGACTTGGAGCCTAATGTGTCAACGCCGTCACATCAGCGTCTGATCAAATCCGAATTGCTAGAAATCTGTTCTCTGTAATAAAGGACAAATATTAGATGTTAACAGTTACATGTAGTGTAAGAACTTACAGGTAATAAAGGTAATTTATTTGTAAAAGTCCACAACAACATTAAAAAAGCTCAAATTGTAATGCTTACAATGTAGATTATACATGTTACTTTTTTTTATGCACGTCTTTGATGTAATTGTGACTAGAGGTAGTTACCTTTACAGTGTGCTCTTCTGGCTGCATGTGGCTGGCTTACAGCAGTAACTGCACGGCTGGGAGAAAATTAGCAGGGTTTTAGGGAGAGCTGCAGAAGCAACCAGGAACAAACTGTTGTCAAATGTACAAAGCATGCTGTGGTGTGTTTCTCCATAACATGTTCGTTCTTGGAAACCCAAACTGCTGAAATCCCAAGTGCTGTGATAATAATTACAAGGGATTGCAGTTTTTGTACCCTTGAAGCGGAAGGAATGTAGGAAGTGTAAGCCCCCAAAGGCATGTGGCATTTCTTAAAATAGTTTGCTGGTTGCTCCTGGATTTGGAGTGTGTGTGTAGCAGTGTCACCATACTCCAGAGTTTTCTTTACAAGATGCACAGAGAAAGTAAAATATAATCATTCCCTTATGTTCCTGGAGGGTGAAATAGTAGATTCCAAATCTTTTCTATGTGTTTGTGGTTGTATCTAATAAATCAGGAATTTTAATTGTTGTCTTTAATCTGTAGTAAGTGCTTGGAATAGTGTTTATTGAAGAGTGATTTGAGTATTTTGCTCTTAAAAGAGCTTGACATTTACAGCAATGTACTCTTTATGAGGGAGACACTTTAATATAAACCAGATGAAAGCACAATTATTTTAATAGCAATCTTTAAAGTTTCATTTGTTCTCATTTCTTTCTCTGACTGAATGCAGAAACTTGTTGGAAAGCTCACCATCTTTAGACTTACTCAGTAATTGTATTACCTCATTTATTTTTTGAGTAAGCAGTGTATGAAAATAGTTGTCTCATTCATCTCCAGAGTCTTAGATATAAACAGCTTATATAAACAGCTTCAGCATCATATAAATAATGCTTAAAGCTAACACTGAGTGTATGTTGAAAACAATACAGTGTGCTTTCTTTTAAAGCTTGGAACTTAAGACTGTTTTATAATTTTGCTGGATGTGTCTCTTTTGAGGTAGGAAAAGAGCATTCTGTGATGCTCTTCGAAATTCCACTGTGAATGTCTCTTGAAGGCATTGCTGCCCCCAGTGTGGGAGATGTTCCATCCACCTGGGCTGGCTGTTCAGTAGGAGTCTACAAAAGAGAATTTCAACTGGACAGGATATTTCTGAGTATTATGTAAATGTGTATAGGTAAAATAAGACAGATGTTGTTTCATTATAAGCATGCAAATGTTTTGTTCTCTCTTTTCTTCCACCTAGTCATAGAGCCATGAGTGTATCGTGTATATTACTGTGTGATTAGAACAGTGGCTGAAAATTCCGACCTGTTTTGAGATCCAGTGCACTGTGAGGGTCATGCAGAGGAATACATGCATGTACAGACTGCATGGCCTTTGGCTCGCTCCACCCCTGCAGCACTGTCCTGTTTTGGGGGACACTTGCTCGGACTCTTGGAAGTAATGCAGAAGATCCTGTTAGCAATGGCAGAGTAGACATCTGTGCTCGTAACCTGCCTTTCTGAGGTCTTGCTGAGCTAATGCTGGACATTAGAAACCAGTATCTGCTTGAATTTGTTTTTTCTCTTACCTACATAGGGAAAAAACGGAATTCCCAAGCAGACTATTGGGCTATAGAGTCAGTTTGTTTTATCTAAATGTTGATATCTTTCTTACAGGGCTTTATAAACTCAGAAGGCTTTGTGAATAAACCTTACAGAAATACCTGACTGTGGAGATAGGAGGAGGTATCTACTGGTGGAAATTATTAGGATCTATTTGTGTAAAATCCCATTTATTAGAAAAGTAGACCTAAGTGGTAATTTAGGGAGAGGTGGATTAAAAGAGAAAATGCACCCTCCATCCTGCAGGAATTTTGATGGTAATTTGAGGCATACAGGTAGCTCTCTTAACTTAAATAAAGTAACTTACATACTTGAGGTTAAGCATGTTTATTTGCAGAATGTGGTTTTGGCATTAAGTAACAGATGATTTTAATATAATAAGGAACAATATATGGAATAGGTTAAGTAGTATTTCTGTGCTAGTTGAATCGTATAAGCTTCATGCAATTTGTTTAATTATAGAAATAATAGGACTTAATGTTATTAAGTAGAAGGTCTTTTTGCATCTGTTATGAATTAAGTGGAAAAATAATCCTGTTAATGGTGCTTGGTACTTCTGAGTTACTACACAGATTTAAAGTACTAGCACTCAAGAGAAGGCTGGCTTTGAAAGTCTGTTTCAATGTTTATAAGCTCAGTTAATGCAGTATTTGATACCCAGTTAAGTGAGTGTGGTCTATGGTATGTTTTATTTCTTTTGGAGACGTTGTGGACACAGGTGCTGTAAATGTAGTCATCAAGGATGGCAAACTTATCCTGTTATTTGAAGCCAGAAATTTTTAGTGTTTTTTTTTTAAAAGACAGGTAACAAAAGAGTGAATGATAACATTTCAGCTACTTGATTTGCAGCAGCATGTTTTAAAGCTGAAATGTGATCGATGACATAGAGTGGTATGTTGAGTTTTGTTCAGGTTTTTTTTGTTTATTTTTGCACTTCTTTTTCGGGGGGAGGGGCTGGGGCAGGGGTTGTAAAAAAAATAACTTGAGCACGCCCCAATGTGGAGGATTTTTAAACAGTGAGGACGTAATGCACTAAGCAGCCATCAGACTGCTTATTTCCAGGTTCCAAATATGTTATTTTATTCCCTTGTTATCTTAATGCATTTTCTTAAGCGTTATTTTCCTTTTTTCCCCCTATATCTGAAAGTAAAGATATTCAGCTTCTTCTTTGTGCTTACTGACCACTCAGATTTTCCCTGGATTAGTAAATCATGTGCTACTAGTCTCCCTACATTATTCCATAATTTAGGCATAACAATTCCGTAACATGTGCAATATAATCTTCAGCCTCTCTGCAACAAATTCAACACTTCTGGAATGCATTAAGCTAATGTCTGCGCATAAAATAAATGCTTCAACGCGTGCAGTAAATTGTGTAGTTCCAGCACCTCTGGACTACCTGCTTGTGTTTGGTGCAGATCTCCTGTGTGTGCATTGGAGGCACAGCCTTCCTGGAGTGTCAAACCCACTGCACCGGTACAGGAGGATTGTTTTGCATATATACAGCATATCTGATGTGTGTGACATCATTCAGGATTTATTGCTTAAGGGAGTTAGGCGGTGGGACTGAGGAGAATGACAGTTTTGAGAAAGTTGTGGCTGCTTTCTGATCAGTTTAAAATTGGTGTACTCCCAGCCCAAGGAGCAGCCTTGGTCAGTGAATTATATATGGTTCACAGGTTGCAAAATAGATCAACCATCATTTACAGCTTGTAGTGCTACCTTGCAATTAGGTAGAACAGATATTTAAGCCCAGCCAAAATCCCATTGATGTTCATACATACAAAGAGAGGTCCAAGCTGTACTGTTTAAAAGGTACAGTATGTGCATAGTACAGTTCTCATGTGGTTCTATGAATTAAATTTTGTGCTTTAATTGATGTTAAGTGTTTGCATTCTGTGTTTTAAATTGTACCTTTGTTTTTAAATTCACAAAATGGTTGAAGTTGGATGGGATCTCTGGAGGTCTTCGTGCAACCCCCCTTGCACAAGCAGGGCCAACTAGAGCCTAGGATGATGTCCAGATGGCTTTTGAGTGTCTCCAGGAATGGAGGCTCCAGAACCTCTTTTGGCAACCTAAAGTGAACTGACAATTCACTTTATCTTAGATAGTTTAGGTGTGAAAGCAGTGTAATAAGAACATATTTTTAGTATTTCCCCATGAAAAACTGGAAATGTGAAAGCATAAGTACTGATTGAAAACAGAAGTCTGTCTAGCCTGTCTTCAAGAGTTTCTGAAAACAAATACGTAAGGAAGAGCAGGACATTCACATGAATCCTTCCAGTTTTTTGAGCCTTCAATGTTTTTCAGCTCAAGATCATTCTGATCTTGGTGCCTGTTGAACTAATAAGCACTAACATTCACTTGGTGCCTGTTGACCTAGTAAGCACTAATAAGTTTCTTTTCCTGTCTTTAATGTACTTTCAAACTTTGAATGTTCTTTAATGCATTTTGCACACATCCAAGCATTTTTGCATATTTAGTATCTACATTTACAAGCAGAAAACAAATTGAATGGAAAACCATCTCCTTTTCTCTGTTTTAAATTATGTTCTTCATGGTTGATAACTCTTGGGCTGTACGTATGTCACAAAGGATTGTGAGCAGTCCCTTCACACCTTGTTTGAGCTGTTCTTCCTGATTTGTACCTTCCTGGATATTTCAGTCACTCGGAAACATGCGGTGTATTTTGAAATGCAGGGTTTTTGTGGGGGGAAATCTTATTTTAATGTTAAAGTGACAGATTGTTTTCGAAACAGTGCTGACTAGTTACTGTTGTTTTTAAAGCCTAAATTGTACAGGTCTGTAATTGAAGATGTCATTAATGATGTCAGAGAAGTTTTTCTGGATGAAGGAGTGGATGAACAAGTTCTCATGGAACTCAAAACAGTAAGTTGAACTTAGAAGTTCTTTTTAACAGATCAATACAGCAGTTAGTTTCTAAATATGGCTACTGTTGTTCACAGTAGAAATACTTATTTTTAGTTAACTAAGCACTATAATCTGCATATCTGTAGCCCCATACCATTTGAATTGCACTGTTGTATAGACAGATCTGCTCACCTTGTTATCTTCCCTAATCTGATAATAGCAGTCATCTGAATGCAGTGTTATTTTGGTCCCTGAAACACTGCATCTTTAAAAAAGGGAAAAATAGATTTATTTTAGAGACAGACAGTGTTTCTCTACAGGAAAAATAAAATGCCTGCACTGCGTGATGATTTTGTCTTTCTGGAGAACAGTTGCATTGTTGATGCACTGTCAGATTTTTGCATATATGGTTTGTTGTTTGCAAAAGTATTGTCATTTGGGGGTTGGTAGGTAATAAATCACACTGTATGCATCACACTTGTCTGAAGCGCTGATTCAGAATTGTTTTACGTGGAGTGTAAAACCAAAGGTCCAAAATAAAGACAGGATGTTAACCTGAGGTCTAATGAGTCTCTATAGCTTTCTTCAAGTTCTTCATGAGTAAAAAAAAGCGCTTCAAAAGGGAAGGGAAAAAGCAAGGGAAAAATAAAAAGGTAAAACAACACTGCAAAAAGAAAGGAAACTGGGAAAGTAGGTGACATCTTGTCTCATCTTCTTCAGTGAGCACGGTGTCCCACATTCACAGTATTTTTGAAGTATTAAAAAATAGATGGAGTGGGAAACAAATTTTGAGTTTGACTAGACAGAAACAGGTGAAGACTTTTCCCATGAGACCATGACCTGTCTTGGTGGAAACCCAGTGAGCGCTATAGAAAAAGTGCTTTGGTGTTTGTGTCACAGATGTCTTCTGCAAATGATGTCAGAAAAAATTAATGAGGAAAGTGACAAGAAGGAAAATGAAGTATTGAAGAGAAGAAGGGAGCCCTAAGCAGATTTTGAAATCATGAGTCCTGGGTGCCTGTAGTCTTTTTGACTCTGATGTATTACAGAATACTCGTGTTGCTGTTTTTACAAGAGCTACTTTTTCACATCTGCGTCTGTCCTTTGATGATATGTCAGCTGACATAAAGAACCATAGGGCTGGAGAAGCTGAATTTGATACTGTGGTAGAAACTGTATAAATGATTGTAGAGAGGCATTATCTTAGGTATACTGGTAGCTTCTCTTGAAACATGCTAGGAGGCAGTAGTCTTTAAGCAACTTTTATTGAGGAGTTTCAAGAAGAAACAGCTTGAGGAAAGCTGTAGTAAAGAATTATTTTTTTGATTAAAGAGGTAAGAAAGAAGGAATATAGGGAAATGGAAAACTTGAAGTCTTATTTAAAGTTACTGGTTTATCTCAATTCATGCTTCTGTTAGAGTTGTTGTGAATCTTCCACACTTGGAAGAAAGAAAGAATGTTAAAGCTTAATCTTGGACTGACAAGGGGTATTCAATTTATTTTCTTAACTCTGTGGAGTTATTTGTCTATATCTGCTTGAAGGCTTTTTGGGCTTTTTGCATGAAATAAACAGTGAAAACAAACTCAATTTTGGAGTACTGTCATTATATTGTTACAAATCCTGTTGAGTAAAAGTTGTACACAGGTATTTCTCTTTCCTTTTCCGAACTAGCTGTGGGAGAACAAGCTGATGCAGTCTAAGGCTGTAGATGGCTTCCATTCAGAAGAGCAGCAGCTTTTATTGCAGGTGCAACAACAGCAACAGCAGCAGCAGCAACAGCAGCATCATCACCACCACCATCACACACCTCAGCCGCAGCAGACTGTGCAGCAGCAGTCTCAGCCGCAACAGGTCCTTATTCCAGCATCTCAGCAAGGTCAGGCATAATCTCTAAACAATATGGCAAAAGACTCTGAAGTTAGTCCAGCTCCTTAACATGTTCTAAATCTAGGGCAGGATGCTTGTCTGATGGTTAACTTTTTGTCTTTCTACTTGGCCTCTATTCAATGGGTCAAGAAAGCTGTCTTGGTGAAAAGTGTTTTGGTATTTGTTTTAAGTCATATTCTTTAGAAGATTTTGAAAAAGCTGAATTCTTCTCTTGGTCTCCTACAACGTAGCATGCTTTCAGGATGCATGACTTTAAAAATTCCAATAGCAGCTCTAAGTTCAAGCCAATATACATAAGCAGTTGACAGTTTAGTCATGAGGTGGTAATGTCATCAGGAGCAAATTCAAAAAACCGTTATTGGTTAGCATAACTCAATGCTAGGACATGAAAAATACTTGTATAATAGTCTGAATGTATGTAGGCATTTTTTTTGGTCTTAAAAAATGGCACACTGTGTAGATGTGGATGTACAAAGTATATTTTAGCTAGGCATAATGGGATTGTTTCCTACTATTACTGTCTGGAGTATTCATTGATAATTTAATGAAAAATTTTTTCAGCAATTATAATTTCATTTGAAAACTGAGGTAAATACTACTGGATTTTACTGCATATATGCTGAGTAAACATATCTGCCACCTATGAAAGGCTTGATTGAGTTTTCAGTGTATTAAATTTGTGACATAAAATATTTCTGTGGTAGTCACAGACTAAAGTCTTCTTGACAAATTTCATGGATCAGAGAACCTGTATTGTTATAGGCACAAAAGATAGATATGAGTTGATATCCCTCCCTGTCTCCCCACAAAACCAGCCAAAACCCAACCACCATATATTCAACACAGCCTAAAATGAATGTGACTAGTTTTTCCGTGGTGTCTTTTTGGTTGTTTTTTTTTGTGGTTGGTTTGGGGTACTTTTTTGAGGGAGAGGGAGAGATGGATGTTGGTTGCTTGTTTTCTTCTTACAGTAGTTTTTATTTTGGCTGGACATAAATGAGTTTTGTGTGTTGGGATGAAATTAATTTTGAGATGAAAGCCTTTCAATAAGCACGGCGGCTGCAAAGGCTCAGGGCCTCCGCGGGGGCGGCCGCTCACTACGCCCTCTGGCGGCCTCTTGGCGGAGCAGCCGCGGCTCCACTGAGCCGCGTTTCCTGCACTGGAACATGGAGGTTGTTCCGTGTGTATCCCGGCGTAACACACTTAAAGCTGATTTATTGTTGCCGAATGTAGTGGCTTATGAGCAAATGACAGCACGGAGACTAAATGAAATTAGGATATCAAAGCACTTCCATCACAGAGATGCAGTTTTATGAATTACTTGGCTTTCCTCTTCCATGGTGGAGATGGTATAGTAGTTCCAAGGACTGGTGCAGTCCCAAGGAGGGATCAGGTTGGTTGTCATGGTGATTCCTGCTGTCCTTTCTGTGGTCGTGGCACAGGTTCACGAGATTTCCTTAATCTTTTGCCCTTCTTCATTTCCCTGAAAGCTGGAGATGCCCTCAGATCTCTGTACAAGGTTGTGAGGCTTCCTACCCCAGAATCTTTTCCAGAAACTCTTATTCCTAATATAAGTGTCATTTTTTTAAAGGATTGGATGGGGAATAGTTTGTCAATGATTAATTCATTCAAATTGCTCTGTCACTTTCAAATTTACTGTCACTTGCTAATAGCAGTGGCAACTTGCTTGTTCCTTAGATTTGGACACGTGCACTTGTAGATGATCAACAGGTTGTTTGTATAGTTTAGCTGTCTGTTCCCTTTAGAACACTGAAACTGCTTTGTTGTGTGGGACAGGTGGTTTATCACATTTCATCTGCTTCTGCTGCATTAGAAAAATGGTGACGATCATGAGCTTACAGCTGTGCTGACTGCACATAGCTCAGGCTGACTGCAGCATCTTATTACTCTTCATCTTAAAATAATCCTTGCTTAAGTCTGTTTTAAGAGTTAACTACTTTCGGTTTTGAAGAACTCTGATACTGGACATCATCAATTTTATCAATGTTTCACTAATACCTTTAATTTCAGAAATACATTTTCAGTCTTGCTTTACCTAGATTCAGAATAGGTAACTGAAGCCCTCAAAATAAGATCTGTGAAGGCAAAGTAGTCATATCACCCCTCAGAGCTGCTGTTAAATATTGTCTTTAGAGTAAAACTAAGTAACACCAGAAACTGCTTAGTATTTGTTTTTGTGATGCTCAGCTGATGTTTTGATGGTATTCTTTCTAAGTTTCTCTGGCTTGGATGTTATTTTGGGCAGATTGTGTACTTTTCGTTAAATGCTGGTTTTTTTGTTTCTAGCACCTCAGCAGCAGGTTATTGTGCCAGATTCCAAGCTGATACCACATATGAATGCATCAGGCATGGTAAGAGAAGCAGAAGTTTACACAGGCTTACACTGTCATTATGTAAATTGTTTTGATTAAATAATAAACACAAATCTCGTATTAGTCATCAGATGCTTAAAAGTAATTTAGGACACACTGGTGAAGCTATCTGCCATCTTTCTGAGTTTTGCTGCTGCACTTACCATCTAGGAACAGTAATCTATAACTTCAGTTCTGATGACAAATCTAGGACTTACCTTGATCCTGTGCTTAAATATGTTTAACCAAAACTTTTTTTAAATCAGAAATTGGAATACTGCTGGTACAACTCTTCATGATGATATGCTCATATACCAGTACACCACCATTAACTGATGCAAGCATAATGTATTTGTTAGGTGCAGGAAAAAGCATTAAACATGTTGAAACTTAAGTTTACATTGCATGAGAGATGATTTAGCATTTCATGTAGATCTTTGCTGGTCATGTTAATTCGATTCACTAATTATGTAACAGCATATAGAACTGAGTCTGGTCATTTACTGTTTTCTTGCACTCTGTATCTCTAGAGGTAATATTGCTTATCTTATCTTGCTTTAAATGCCCTGTCTTAATTTGAAGAAAAACAAGTTGTTTGCAAAGCTTTGAAAGCAACCCTTAATACAAGTTAAATATGTGTGTTATGATCATAATTCATTGCATTCTTAGTGCTTCTATGCTAAAAGCCCATAAAGCAAAGTTTCATGATGCCACAAGTTTTGAAGCTGGAACAGCCTTCTTAGCCTTTGCTTTTCCCTTTTCTGATCTTGTCACAGAAAAGAGCCTGAATTTTGTTACTTGAATAGCATGATTTACCCACAAGCCAAGAGCACATAAACATTCACCTTTTTGTTATGTTGGACAGCCATTCCAATGGAATTTGTAACTTTACAAGTCTAACAGTTGAATGTGTTTTTGTCCCATCTCAGTTATCTCAGGGTATCGAAAAAATGAGTATGCCAAGCTTTTAAACTCCACTGCTGTCAAAATGTTGATGAATTGTATACCACAGAGAACTACTGTTCAGCAAAGAGTTACAGTCAATTTGGGAATATTGTTTATGTTTATTAGAAGCATTTAAGTTGATACAAAAGAGTGGATCTGATAGACTTTTGAGTATTTTGGAAGGCAGGGAATAATGAGAGTTCATTCATCTGCCTTTGTCTGGGATGTGAGGATGCATACAAGCATGTTTTAGTTTTGTGTGGTGATCATTGACAAATGTAACTGTTATATTGACTAGACAGTATAAGATCCTGTTTCTTCTAAACAGGAAATAGGCACTCTACCAAGTAATAAAGTTTAACTCCTTACAGTAACAAAGAGTAATCGGCCATGGTTCTCTTACAGTAGGGGAAAGGAGGCTTTTCCGTAGGCAGCTGAAGTTGGACCCTTGAAATGGAGAGGCCTCTAGAGAGTCCATCACCTTCTGCAAGTTAAGGACTTGATACAGATTTTTGTGTTTAGAGCTCCCATGATTGTGTTGGAATTCAGTTTCCTTGCAGTTTCAAATCATTACTCATTGATAGTTCCACTTTCTCTTCAAACCAGCTGTCTTAAGAGAAAAATTAGTTGTTCTGTGAACAGCCAGTACACAGTATGTGTAGATTTACTCAAAGGAGCTGTATGATGTGGGACTTGAAATGCAAATCACTTACAGAATGAAGAAAAGTGCAAACCTGATTACCACCCCTTCTGAAAACAGGACAGGCAAACATAATCATTGCTTCAGTACCTTATGTTTCTTCAGATTTGTAGGCCCATAGCCTTAGCTGCTCTGAAAAAGTGTAACTAAAGTTGCCACGTGAGCAATGCAGTGTTGTACTGTATTAATAGATCAGCAGAGAAGGCAGAGGTTTATCTGCTGAGCTTGCAGATAAACCAAGAAACCACATGGAGTTGGGTTAGGGTGTGATATTTAGCGATTTTGCTTCAGACTTCTTATTAAAGAAGGAAAATAAAATAATTCTTATATGCAGTATAATGTACAGTTGAAATGTCTGCATTTCAGTAACTGCAGGAACTTGTGTGCAAACACTGTAAACAGCAATAAAAAGTTATGTATGTTTAGGCAGCGTGTTGTGAGGTGAAACACTGTCAATATTATGTTTGTGGTTAAAAAGCTTTCCCTGTATTTCAGAGTGCTGCAGCCACTGCAGCTACATTGGCTCTCCCCGCTGGTGTTACTCCAGTTCAGCAGATACTTACAAATTCAGGTAATTCTCTTAACATTGAGAACAAGCTATAGTTTCAAGGGGTTTTAAGAGGGAAACATTCTGGGCCTTACTTCTTGTTATTTACTGCTAAAAAGCAGACTCTGGGAATCCACCCTTACAAGGTAAAGCAGTCTCTTTACTTGATTCCTGCACTTTTTGCTCACTGACTTTCTTATGAACTTTGTAGTTCTGCCCTAACAGTGTTGTAGGTTAGAATCTGTGTGAATTTTCCCCACTTAGAAGAGTTCTAGAAGCACAAGGATTGGTGTTGCTGTCTTTCCCCTTTATGTGTTTCTGAGCTTTGTGATGCATGATCCAAGCTCAGGTACTGTGCTGGGTATAAAAGCAGTATCACTACTTCTGTGACTTGAGAAGAGTAATATCTTAAGGTTTTTTGTACCTGCTAAGCATGCAAAGTGGAATTTCTAACTTTGCTAGCAATGCTAACTTTATTTCATATTTATAGTTTCTAAATACTGTTATGCTGTGCAATTAGAATACAATTAAATGTTACTTTGATGAGCAGCATATCTGTTATTTCATGTACTTTCATATTATGTTGGTTTTATAAACCTGATTTTAGATCTGTACTGCACAGAAAGTAAAGAAAGGCCTGAGAAATCTCATTTTCTAGATCTAGTTGCTGCTTTTGCCAGACTAGTTCATCTATGCTCAGAATCACCTGGGACTTAAACCTCGTGTTTTAAATGCTTTAATGTTTAATGGTATATAGTTGAAGTAAAACGTGCAGCTGTTCTAAAAATCAAAATCTTCCTAGTTTTAAGGAAGCACATCTGTGTTTTTTATGGCATAGAATAATCTGCAGCCCACATTTGTTACTTCTGTAGTAATATTTCAGTTTTGAACATTTACAGTAATTTCTTAAACTAGGGCTGGAGTAGTCCCTTTTTTCAGATACATTTAACTGTTTCAGTAAGTAGGGCTTTGCATTTTGCTGTGAAGAGGAGAACAGGAAATCCATCTCTGAGGGAAATGTATAAAGTTCAGGATTATCTAATTCAATTTCTTCTCTCTTCTTACTCCACCTTTCTGATACGAAACATGAAAAACTAATGTTGGAATGTATCTTAGCTCTTGCTTTTCAGAATTGCAGGCTATTTCCAAGTGTGTGTTTGTGTCTTGGTCATGTTTTGTTAAGTGATGAACAGTATAAAATGGTTAAGCTAAAGGATAACAAAAGGAAATCGAGTACAGGCATTGTGGGAACAGAAAGGCGAGGTGGACAATAAGTGTAAGGATAGATTTTTTTTTTTTTTCCCCAAAAAACACCTGCAAATAATACTGCAAAGAAAGTTGCGGACAGAGGAATTTCTTTCCATGTGGCAATCAGTAGGGAAAAATTCTAAGGGAAGGTCATCATTTCACAGGACCTTGGAAATTATCATGATGTTAGCAGTGGGTAGAATTTTTATGTTTTCTATTTTGGTTTACAATAATTTGTCTTTCCAGCTGTAAAATCTGTCTTTTGAAACGGGGTATGTTCATAAGTGGGAGCTATTATTTTAAATACTGTGCTGTGTTAAAGGATCAGTCTATGGCCTTCAAAGGTAAGTTTATTTTTGGATTGCATACCTCATTATCATATTTAGATTGTAAAGAACCTTATTCTTTGTTTCTGGCACAGCTGCAATTGCATAATACCTTTTCACTGATTAAAGTGAATTATTTTAGTGTTTCTCTCTTTTAATTGCCATTGGTATTCTTCCAGGAAACAAGCTTCTAAACGAAGATAATTTTAAAAGTGAACTTGTA
Source organism: Eulacestoma nigropectus (assembly GCA_013397775.1). Lineage (NCBI taxonomy): Eukaryota > Metazoa > Chordata > Aves > Passeriformes > Eulacestoma > Eulacestoma nigropectus. The sequence continues at coordinate 3,656,985 of VZTE01005061.1, read as the reverse complement.
CATTGGATTAATTTGATACTTATTTTACTACAGGCCAGATCCTCCAAGTAGTTAGAACTGCAAATGGAGCTCAGTATATTATTCAACCACAGCAGCCAGTGGTTCTACAGCAGCAGGTTATACCACAAATGCAGCCTGGTGGAGTACAAGCACCTGTTATTCAGCAGGTAAAGGAAATTTTCTGAATAGGTGCGAAAAAAACATGATAGTAGTTATTAAAGAGGCTTGCATTTTTGTGAGCAAGTTGAACTAGAACACAAAGTCAGAAATGGTATAATTTAAAAAAAGACAAAGTTGTGTCAAGTGTGGTGGGGGTTTTTTTGGTTGGGTTTTTTTGTGTTTTGATTTTTTTTAATGAACAGTCTTTAAATGTTGTTTTCAATGTCACTTTCATCCTTGCCAGATACTGACTGAATGCAGTTTAAAATTTCTTCTGTGCTTCTCCTGATGACAGTTACATTATATGCATAATCCTAGTCTACGTACTTGTAAATTAACTGAAATTATTCTGAGTCACATAACACACAGAACAAAATACCTAAAACTCACGCTCCTTGGTTATTTCAGTAGTGAATACAGTATGTTTTAGAAACATTTTTGTTCAGCTACAAGGTCAGCTGGGTGTCCAGACTGTGTTAGCATTGAATTTAGCATAGTCGCATTTTCATAGTGTCACAGTTCTACAGTTTAAGCATGACTAACAATTTGTAAAGAGTTTAATTTTTTTTATAAAGAAGGTTTTAAAAAATAATCTTTCACTTGAATTAAAACATTCAAGTGCTGTGCTTGGAACTCGGGTGTGGTGGTAGTGCTCATGCTTTAGAATGGATAGACTTTTAAAATTTTTTCTTAAATTTAGCAATGCAAAATGCAGAAAATGAACACCAAGTAGTGAAAGAAGGTATGTGATTAAAATTAAAATTATGTACCTGATATAGGTGGAATATTTATAACTCTTCTGTGATTAGTTCAAGTCAGATTGATAGGCTTTAGTTGTTTTCTTTGAGTCTGTGATGTGGTAGTCTGTCACATTAGCAGCCACTGTACTTACAATGATATTCCACCAGGTTTTGGCTCCTCTTCCTGGAGGGATTTCCCAGCAGACAGGAGTGATTATTCAGCCTCAGCAGATCCTGTTTACAGGAAATAAAACTCAAGTTATACCTACAACAGTGGCTGCCCCTACACCAGCTCAAGCACAGATTCCTGCAGCTGGTCAGCAGCAGCCACAGCAACAACAGGCACAACCACAGGCACCACTTGTTCTCCAAGTTGATGGAACAGGGGACACATCATCTGAAGAAGAAGATGATGAGGAAGAAGAGTATGATGATGATGAAGAGGAAGAGAAAGAAAAAGATGGGGGTGAAGATGGCCAAGTTGAAGAGGTAAACTTAATGTTATGGTTGTGTTTCAGTTCAATTTTTTTGTTGGTATTTTAAAGAAAACTATCTATTCCAAATAATTGTATATTTCAGTAATTTTGAGAATATGACTTTTACCCTTGTACTTCAGATTGTTTATTTCCAGTATTGAAGTTGTGGAAACTGTGTGTATTAGGAAAGCACCTTGAAATGCAGCTGGGGACGGTGTGGGGGGGACACAGCAAAATTAGTTGTGACCAACGCCATTTAAAAAACCTCAAGAGGAATATTTTTGATGTTACGGAGAGGTCAGTCGTGAAATCATGAAACCTTCATGAACAAACAGAAATAGTCAACTCCACTTGGGACCAACTGCATACAAAAGCAGAGTGTTAAGGATGATAAAAAGGAGAGCAGTATTTGGCTCACTGATGGCACCAACAGATATGGTCTACCTGTATGTCACTGGCTATGCCATCGCTTTCTGTTACACAGGAACGAGCTTGAGAACTCAAATTTGATTCTGTTTTGAGTTCTACTCTTCATGGCTTGATAACGCATCACTCCTTATGTGCCCTTAAAAATTAAACTCGGTGGCTTATTTGCATTTGATGTCACCTTTCTACTGCTTAGATGCTTTGCAAGAAAACCTGCATACTTTTATATGAACATTTACAGTGAAGGAGCAAGAATGGAATAGTTGTGGTGACAAAAGGCTGCAGTGTTCAGAATCTGGCTTGGACACTAAAGTTCCAGACTAAAATTCATGAGGTTATCTTAGGATGGAGGGTAGGAAGCATCAGCACTCTGTTGGAAAGCCTAATATTCCCCACCTCAACTGCATTTTGGGTCCTGCATTCATAGACAACACTGTAGCCTCATGTCAATAATCAGAGTAACAGCTCTAAACTTGCCAAACATCATAACGTGTTGCATGTGTTTCTTTCAGGAGCCTCTGAACAGTGAAGATGATGTGAGTGATGAGGAAGGACAAGAACTGTTCGATACAGAAAATGTTGTTGTGTGCCAATATGATAAGGTAAATCTCCACAGAAGACCATCCAAGAATTCTACTTTCTCTGTTCTTCCTATCAAATCGTAATTTTTAAGTAGTATCTTTGTGACTGTTAAGTACAGGTAGATCTGTACAGACTATAATATGAGTGGAAATATAAGACTTACCTATTGTTTTTAAAACAGGTTTGTGTACCATGTTTGTACTAAACTTGGTAATGAGTAAAGCGTAGAAAAATTGGGCTGCATTTTATTTATCTTCATCCTGTCTTTTTGTGCCTTTTAACAAAAGGACAGTCTTCTGGGATCAGGAGAGGTGAACTGTTTTAAGTGTGTACATTTATTGTGGCTATGAACAGGAAAAGTAGTCATCAGGATTTAGACTTGTGGAAAACTGTTCCTTGATCACTAAAAGTATCTTTTCTGGATGATAGGATAGTTACCAGAGGAGAATGCTCTTTTCTGTGCTATGTATTGTGCTAGACTAAATGGCAGTATGGAATGCTTGTGCTTGTTTTCCTTTGAATTCTGCTGAACTGTCTTGCAAGAATTTAGTCATTACAGGGGATCATGTTTTCCCTGGAATATGCAAGGATTCAGCTGTGCTGGAATCTCTGAGGTAGTATACAGGTTATTCAATGTGGATTTTTTTCTTTTCCTATACTCGATCAATTGGACTACAATGAATAGGCATCCTTTCTAAAGCAGAAAAAAAAAGCTGTAAGCTTGTTGAATAAAAGCTCCTACGTTGCAAAGAATGGCTGTGTTAGCAAGTCTTCAGTTACACTCAGACTCTGCTTAGACTTGCCATCAGATTCAACACAGAATTTAAGATAAAGTGGTATCGGTATCTACACCCCAGCTATCTGTCTCCTCCTGACTGTAATCCGAAACTGTTTTGAGGTAAATTGTAAGGAATAGTGAGGGATCTCGGAACAGCAGTCAGAAAAGCTTATTGGGAGCTACTGAAGCTGAGCAACAGGACCTACTCTGAAATCCTCACCCTCTTAAAAGTTAAGAATGGTAACTTAGCAGGGAACAGCGTCCATCATTAACTTCCAGTGCCACATGCTCAGAAAGGACTTCATCTCTTTTCAAGCAATCATTATGCAGTTTGTCTCTAAAATACATAGGATCAGCTTAGATCTGAGCAGCTCCCTCCTGCCCAGTGTCCTACATCAGCTAATGATGGTGGAACTATGAGACAAGGGCAGACGGGTAGCAATGCACATGTAGAGCTTTTTACCATCCTTCTGTGAACTGTCCCTTGAGGAAGAGAGAGTGCCTTCTTCTCAAATGGCCTACAGAGGATTTTTTCCTCTACCAGTTGGAAATCAATTTGATGATTTTTGAATCCTTGAAAAACTTTGTCTTATGCCAAGAAGTTTCATAAATGTATTGTGTGATGTGTGGAGGATGACCTAGTTTTTAAACCCATTAGTTTCATATCATACTTCCTAGTTCTAAAGCATCTTTTCTTTTTTGCTTTCTTGGTGCTGTTTATGATACTGCTGACCATCATATAGCCCTCCTCAGTCATATCTTTGAAATCAGAGCTGCACTTTGTTATTTGTACAGCTCTTCAAACATTTGATTGCTCTTACTTTCATTCTGCAGATCTGTTTTATTTTTCTGTATCTTATTTGTAAAGGTAGGTAGATAAGGTTTAGGGAGGAACACAGGTAACACTTCAATTTATTTACTGGTGTAGCAATGTTCTGCAATAGTTCATGTATGCTTTTGGCCCCACTGAACACAGAGCTGATAATCTCATGGGAAAGTCTTAGAACATTGGAATCTCATTCCTGATTTGTAACTGTTAATTCAAACCCACCACTTTTATTGTCCATGTAAATTGAAACTGATTTTTTCCCCATTGTTACTGTCTTTGTATGCCTTGAATGCCACTGTTGTTTTCTTACACAGTGAGTTAGGGCAGTAACATCGTTCTGCAGCTCTTCAGTAACTGGTTTTTTGTATCATCAGTACGTTTTGTCATTTTTCAGATTCTTAGTGAGCTCTTAAACTCTGTAGATTCCAACCAGCACAAATCTTTGCTGGAATGTACTCATTTTGCTGTAAAAACTGTGTTCTTACCCTTGTTTTCCCATCTTTATTCAGTTATTTATTCATCTGAGGACGCTCTTTCTAACCTCCCAGCAGCTGAAATCCTTCTGATGAGGGATTCTTGTGGAATGCCGTTCAGTAGGGCAAGTAGTGTATATAAGCCAGACCTTTCCTTGTTCATTTATTTGCTGACTTTTGCCACTGACTGTCTTTTTTTCAGCTTAAAGTGAGAACAGACCAAGCAGTACTACAAATAATTAGTAGTGATACGGTCATAGCTGTTTTAGTGCTATGTTACTGTTTCTACAGCACTAATGGTAGATGGTGAGACTTCCTAGCTTGATGAAAATGGAAAAATTGCAGCAGGGTTTCCTGTGTTCATCACTTACGTAAAATTTTAACTTTTTCTAGACCATCTTTGGTCTAGAATTGCATCTTTGTTCCATCTGCAAAAGTTTATCATAAACTTTCCTTTTGGACAGCATTTCAGCTTTCTGAAAAGTCTTTGCTTTCTTTGAATATCTGGTCATCTGGTGATCTTTTGCTCTTTCAGATGCAACTTTTGATAGACTGCATATATTTGTCTGCTCTGTGCTTACAGTTTGTGGTGGGGTTTTTGGTTGTTGTTTTGGTTTTTTTTTAATTTTTCCAAAGTTTACTCCTCCACCTTTAGACTGAATTTTGTTCAATTTTCTTTAGTTTTAAATTAAACATATAGGCTGTACATCAGGAAGAATGTTTTCACAGGAAGGGCTGTTAAACATTGCAGTGGAGGTGGTGGAGTCATTGTCCCTGGAGGAGTTTAAGGAAAGACTGGATGTGACAATAAGTATTTTTAATAATTTTAGTAATGTATGTCTTAATAGTTATTTTTATTTTTTCTTGCCCTTATAATTTACTTACACATTATTACCTATTTCTGATGCAGAGTAATAGTTTAACATTTTTGCCCTGGTTTTAGATTCACAGAAGTAAAAACAAATGGAAATTTCATCTCAAAGATGGCATCATGAATCTTAATGGAAGAGATTATGTATTTTCCAAAGCCATTGGGGACGCAGAATGGTGAAGTTTTAAAAGACAAAACAAAAGAACTCCCTGTAAAAGGAAAAAACAAAAACAAAAAAAAAAAACCAACAAAACAAAAGCAGGAAAGGTTGAGACTTGGATGTATACTCCAATCAAAATATGTATCTGCACATCAGAAATAAACAAAAGTATTGGAACAAAGGTAAAATGTGGCAACAAAGACACTACTTCAGATGAGCAAGCCATGGACTGTAGCAGCTATAGCATTGTCTGGGAGCTGGTTTTGTGTGTTAGGAATACCTTAATTATCAATTCTACATACAGGTACCTACAGCTGGTATTTAGCATGTAAGGCTTTGTCCCCCCCACCCTTGATTTAAGATTTTAAAATACTTCTTCCACTGATTGAAGGAACTATTCCCTTTGATAGATTATTAATCTGAAAATGCTTATTGTGTGTACAAATCTTTGCTTTGAACACTTCCTTTTGGTAGTGAGGATGGTCAGAATCTTACTTAAACTGCGTGCAAGCTTTGTACAGAAGGGTAAGAATTAAGGTGTTAAATTTTAAATAACTTGTATAAGGAAAATATTTTTAATTCTGATATGCTCATTAATTATTATATCTATTTGCTGTTTTCAATGCATTTCCCCATAAACAGGTCGTTGTTCCTAGCAGTTAAAAAATGGTAAAATGATGATTTATATTTCAAAATTGTTTTAATTTCATGTAATAGGTTTTATTTAGGGCTGCATTTTTCAAATTCGAAGCACCTCATCCCCCACAAAAGTCAGATTGCTTAGCTTGTTAATTATATTCTTGCTGTTTAGTGGTGGTTCAGCATCACTGAACTGAAACAAGTAAGTTTCCATTGATTAAAAAAAAAAAAATTAAAGGGTTTGGAGACCCTTTGAATCCAATATCTAGGTAATGCCATAAGAGATGCAGTCCTTTACCTGCTTACTATGTGTGTAGTCCGGACACCCACAAATAATTCAACAGACCACAGGAATGACTAAATTTTTAATATAGAAAATCACATAAAAATTCTAACATCCTGGATGCAACTCTTAATCAAAGATCTGCTTTACTAAAAAGTATAGCCAGAAGTTACCTGCAGCAGTTAATCTCTCTGAAGTTTCCAGATGGCATGTGATTTCATGAAGAGAGCTGCACAGCTTTGAGAACACAAATTCTGTTAGAGTATCTTTACACTGTCTTGGTAACAGCAAATCAAGCAGTCAGATGCACTAAACCTCGTGTAGTCACTTTTTTACTTGCCTTTTTTATTGTTTGTTTGTTTGGCATTTTTTTGTGTTCGATTTGTGAAAAGCAACGAAGTTATTTCCCCCTCCTTCCCTTTCTCACCTCAGAAGTTGAACAACTTCTCTTCGTGCATAGGTCATTCTTGCAAACCCTGCTTTTGGAAATGCAGTTACTTTTGAACGAGGAGAGGGAATGGGCATTATACTTCAGAAACCGTTGTTCATGTGGCTCACCATTTCAAAAAAAATTTTGCATTTTGTTGGGTGCTTGAAAAGATGATGAAAAAAGGACACAGCAAAGATAATTTTAACTAAATTAGGGAAAGCCATGAGAAGCAGACATGATTTCTCACTTTATTTTTTGCTTGAGAATGAGACATCTTAAACATTATTTAACAAAGTCACAAGTGTATTTTAGCAGTATATAACAACTGCTTTAATTTTCATTCTCTGATTTATTTCCCTCCAAGTGCATTTGTAGTCTCAGTAGTATGTAGAAAAATCACAACAAATTGTAAAGAAGGTTTTATTGCTGTGATTTTGTACACCTGTGCTCTCACTGATAATGACTAAAACTGCCTGTAGGCATGTCTAGAGCCATATGGTTGTTAGAAAGCCGTCTACATTCATAAGCTTTATGAAAAGTTAATTGATGATTCTTATAATTGATTTGTCAGTAATGGAATCATCATTTAGAGTGCATTTTTAGCTCGAGGCTTTCAAGGTATCTCAAACTAATTGGTGTTTCCTTTCTTCTGAACAACACAGATATTTTATTTTTTTACCACTGTTGACACTTCTATGTACAACTGCAAGGAAATCAATAATGTACCAACAAATTCCTTCCCTCACCTTTTCCCTGTCTGTTACCAGTAAGTCTTAAGTAGTGGACTTCAGAAAAATTCCCGTAACACTGCACAACCAAACCAATAAAAGGAAAAAACATCCCTTTAGCTATAGTTTCCTTTTTATACTGCTGGAACCCAGTTTACTTGTGCAACACTTCATTTTCATACAACTTAGTGATATTTCTCGCCCGCATACATATACTAGAAGCTGCATAGCCTCTCTATTTATTTTTAAGGGGTAGCTGAACTTTAAAGGTAATTAAGCTTAGTCTGTTCTGAAGGATGTTAAAAGCATTCTGAACTTGCACAGCCTCTTGCAAGCTAATTGTATGGTATGCTTTTCAGATAGGTTTTGTCTTCAAATACAAGTATCTGTGAAGTTTTGGGAAAGCCAGTCAAACCATGCACATACCAAACTGTGCTCTTATTGCTACATCAAGTGTTCCTTTTTTTAAGTCAAAAAGCATGTTTTAATTTCATTTTATTGTAGCAGCTTGCTGTAAGAATGTAGTTTGCTTAATTTTATTATTGTACTTGAATTTTTAATCATGGTTTTAACTATATAACTGAACAGACCATTTCATTAGGTTCAAAAGAAACCATTCCTTTCAGAGGGCAAGGGATTCCCATGTTCATAAGTGATTTTTCCCGCCTTAGAAATAGCTCTTTTTTTTTTTTTTTTCCCAATTTAAATAGTTCAGTATTATGGAAATAATTAATGGTTTCAAGAGGGCTTATGTTAAAATTTGCACAGATAATGGAGCACCTTTTTTTATGATGGAAAAAATATGGGGAAGATAACTTCAGAATTATAACCATGATGGCTGATGGAAACTTGTAGAGCAATTGGGCAAAATTGAGTTTTGTGCCTTTTCAGTTTGCAGAATACCTGTTTTGCCAGTCTGACAATGATTCCTGAGAGAGTAAATTTCCTGCAGTGCTTCAATCAGAAAAGCAACTTTCTTTGTGCTAATTCTGTTGGGTTTTAGTGTGTGCAATCATTTAAAACCATCTAAGTGGAAAACAAATTGAAATGTTTTCTTTTAAGGAGATAATAGAGAATTTAGTCACATAAGGAACTTTATTGGACTATTTAAATAAAATATGCTTTTATTCCCCCTCATGTGCTGGTTAGCAACAAGATTTCTTTGAGACTTCATACTCCTTGTTCCTGCATTGTACTCACAACTTGCATTTAAACATCATCCAGTTTCCTAAACACTATTTAAAGTGACAGTTGTGGTCCGAGTTTATTTCCAGGATTGATATGTGATTCCAAAGCACATTTTCTAGAAGAGAGCAAAAAAAGTGTTGTGTCATGTAACCGATTTTTTTAATAAATGTTTTCTTATCTTTCTGCTGCACAATTAGGAGTATTAAAGTAAACTTCATTGAGTCTGTGAAAATAATTTCACCACTTGACAGTTTGTAGTAATTATGTCACCACGTAACACTACCAGAGTAAAGTTTCTTAATTTCAGTGAAGGAGTTAAAGACCTTGTTAACTAAAGTTCATATTGATTTAATCTCTTCAATTTGTAAAAGCTCCTTTAAAAACAATAAAGCCCCCCAAAATTTCCCCCAAAGCAAAAGCTTCCTAATAGAATGCAATAAGATGTCCAGGATCTGAACAGTGGTCTTAGGGCAACGCACACTGGATTGATACTGGGCTGCCTTACACAGCACCGTGGGGTTTACTGTGTGCCATCCCACACCACTCATGCACCCCCATCTGAGATGAGAGTTCTTCTCAGACTTCGAGATTAGTGACTACAAGATGAAGAAACTTGCATATTGTTCTGTATTGGTGTCTGGCATTTAAAGTCTTGTTTTCCCATTGCTGTGATTGGTTGGGAAATGTGTAAAAACCAGTACATTGGTTTCCATGTCGTCTACTTTTTTCAGGCAGTTCATGCAGTGTGGTTTTTAATTATTATTTGGTGGATTAGATGTTGTGGAACAAAAGGAGCTTTTTGAAACAGGAAAAACTACCTTGGGTTAGCTATATGTACAGTCATCCAATGAGACATGTTCCAGAGTGCATAGGGTACCAATAGATTATGGAGTGGGGGACTATCCTTTTTTGCTGTTCTGAGCTACTATTGTCAACTGCTGTTGTACATATACTGTTATGTGTAAGGGGGTAAATATATTTATTATGTTTGTAAAATTCATTCTGTACAATTGCAGATCAAGGTTGCTCCTCTGTGATATACAGGATATTATGTTTCAAAGGCCATGCTTGGAATACGATTAGAGAACTTAGTATTTTGATGTACTAAGACCTATTTTAAGTTTAATATTTTGCCTTTGCAAAAACTTTAATTAAAGATGTTATTTAAAAATGTTTGCCACTTCATTTACTATCTTGCATGTGCATTTGTTTCATATATGAGGCTTATTAGTAATCCATAATAATGTTGAAGATTCTAAATTGATTTTCATCACGTGCAGGTAATTTCACTGTCACTTACTTGTTGAGTTTGCCTTGCAGACTTTCAATTTAATATCATTACAGTGTTATAAAAAAAATTCACAGTTTAATCTTGAGGCCAGACTTGCATATTTGTGTAAGGATTTCTCTCTGTGGTAACCTAAGGCTTAGGTGTTGAGACAAGATTGGTTGAAAAACTTGGTGTTGGGGCCAGTGGTATCCTGAGGTGCATTGGGAACAGTGGCCAATGGGTTGAGGGAGGTGATCCTCCCCCTCTGCTCAGCCCTGGTGAGGCCACACCTGGAGTGCTGTGTCCAGTTCTGGGCTCCTCAGTACAAGACACTTGGAGCTCCTGGAGTGGGTCCAGCAAAGGGCTACAGAGATGACCAAGGGATTGGAGTATCTCTCTTAGGAGGGACTGAGAGAGCTGGAGGAGACTGAGAAGGGATCTCATTAATGCCTGTTAATATCTCAAACATGGGTGCCAAGAGGTTGGTGCCAGACTCTCTTCAGTGATGCTCAGCGACAGGACAAGAAGCAATGGCCAAACACAAGAAGTTCCACCTCATTGTGAGGAAGAACTTTGTTAGAATGAGTGTGGCAGAGCACTGGCACAGGCTGCCCAGGGAGTTTGTGGATTCTCCCTGTCTGGAGACATTGAAAACCCACCTGGACAAGTTCCTGTGTCACCTGTTCTAGGTGATGCTGTCTGGCAGGGAGGTTGGACTGGATGCTCTCCAGAGGTCCTTTCCAACCCTAACGATTCTGTGGTTCTGTGTGACATCATGATGTTAGTCCTGTACGTGGAAACGTGAGAAAATACCAAGAAGTAAAATGCAGAGTTCTTGTATGATAATTGGCTGATGAATAAGGTTTTGTCTTCATTAGTTAATCTAATCTGACAGAACTGCTTTCTGGCATAAGCAGGTGACATCTTTTTAGTTCCTGTCTAAAAGCAGTATCTTGAGACATGACTTGTGATTATTTTTAAATCTAAATTTTGAACTTGAAACTCTAAAATAATTAGAAGGAGAATAAAGTGTAGGCTCTACTGCCTGTATAGGGGATTGTATTTTGGAATGTGGTGATTTTGTGCTAATTTTTTATCTACAGTGGTGTCAATGTATAGGAAACCAAGACTCACGAGGAGTGGTGTGTTTTGAGTTTTTTTTTTTT